>JABXWE010006796.1:0-25857 GCA_014611495.1 Limonius californicus
TGAAATGCTAGCCTACTACGATTTAAAATAAACAGTAAAATTGAAGAAGTCGTATTAGGGATTTTTTTACAACAAAATTTTGTTAATAAAAGTTGTTCAGAATCGTTCAATTAAGCTAAATCCAAAATTTCATTACAAACAAAAAATATTGAAAATTTTTCTCTCTAATAAAATTCAATATTTTTTGTTTGTAATGAAATTTTGGATTGAAGAAGTCGTATTAGGGATTTTGTTAATAAAAGTTGTTCATAATCGCCCAAATAAGCTAAATCCAAAATTTCATTACAAACAAAAAATATTGAAAATTTTTTTCAAAAAAATTCAAGTGTAAGGTGAATTTTTTAGAAAAAGAATATTTTTTGATTGTAATGAAATTTTGGATTTAGCTTATTTGGGCGATTTTGGGCGAGCATTTTTTAAAACACGTGAAGTTTTTCAGTTTTGCGCAATTTATCATCCTCCAAGAGTAAATTCTAGCTTTTATGCAGTTTTATTTTATTTCTCGAAAGGTATCTGAAATTGAATTTATTCCATTGTATGAGAAATCCAGCAGTGTTACCATCACTTTGGTAATAATTACATTCATACGAAACGTGTTATTCATTCACGTGTAATTTAGCAGACGTGCTAGAAACGGGCTGATTTAATGCAATCTCAGTTCCATTGCATATTCAATGTGTTCACGCAATCTGCAAGATTTAGCTGTATTTACCGCTACAATTCGATCGATGAGCTAAGATGTTACGAGAAGGGAAATTCATTACAATTCCGGCTCTTTGCTAATGCGATTTCCGTGCTCTGAAATTGCTTAATATATTTAATAACAACCGAGGCGTGGTCTCCAAATATTAATGAATTTAAAAATAACAGTATTTAATTTGGGTATCGCCAATTGCGGAAATTAATTATCGATTAAACTGTGTTCAACGGATTTTATTTCCATCTCCCTGTTTGATTTTCAGTGTTTATACGTGTCAGTCATGTTTGAAGACTGCTAACGTGATTACTTAAAATTTAATAAATCCAATAGGGCGATTTTAAAAAAATATTAAATTTAATCAAACAACTGACAAAATGCGCAGAAAGTTAATTAACTAACATTTATTTACAGTAAGCTGCATTGTAAATATATTTAGTTCATACGGTGGAAGGCAACAATTAGTAGGTGTGGTGACCAAATGTTTAATTATAGACTATAAATTAGTTCGAATTGGTTCGAATCCTGTCCAATGCAATTTTATCGATGTTTGTTGTTCCTTGTAGTATCTATCGCCAATCCCTGATTGATAAACTCTCGTGTGGACTTTAACTGATTTATAATTGGTTTTCCCATGACTGACAAAATATTATTATTTGTGTATTTTCTACAATGGAAATAAAGCTTGCAAATTGCAAACATTGAAGCAAATTGCGGCAAAATAAAATGTAGGAAGCTTACCATAAAATATTACTTTTGTCGAAAATCTTCATTATTTTAGTCCTTACTATTGTATTCGTCGTAAAAAATTCTAGTTACTTAAAAAATCAATATTTGAATGACACTGATAACACATCGCTATATCGATGCCAATATCAGAAGCTTTTCATGCTGGGCGTCCGCTTCTTCCTGTTACTTGCAACTCCAAAGTAGATAGAATTTCCACATAAAGTTTTTGACATTAAGACCTCACCGTTGCCAACAGGATTGGGGAATTGTGTGTGGTGGGTTGCAGAACAAGATTTGTATTAATAGCTTTGTAAATTCAGGAGAACCAAACCCAAGCCATAATCTACGTTTTGCCCAGAGTTCCCCACCACCATCACACTCAAACTTATTTTTGTTTGTTTATTCTTTACTTTACAATCTGCTGCTTAGCAACATTCAGTAAGTACTTTGACATTACATATAAACAACATCCTGGAAAATAATCCATTGATTATTTCGTCAATATAAAATCTTAAGGTTTGACAGGTAGGTTAACCTAGTCTAACTAAAACTAATTTAAGCGTAGTCACTGTACTGTGACTGATCACATTACTCAAAACGTGTTGGTAGTTCGGAGAATTTAAATCTTTTTAACCGCGGTTGTTCATCGTCCACTTCCATTAGGTGCTCCACAAGTGGGTTGGGGTGTGCACTAAGCCTATTCTTATAGCGATCACTATATTTCTAAATTTCATCGTTGATTGATGGAACGTCGAGGTCTCGTCGTATGACTTCATTTGGTACATACCATGGTGCATCTACCATTGATCTAAGAACTTTGGACTGGAAACGTCTCAGAATGTCGATGTTCGAGTTGCTGGCAGTACCCCATAGCTGTATGCCATATGTCCAGATTGGTTTAAGTATGGTCTAGTACAGTAGTATTTTATTAGCTAGCGACAACTGGGACTTTATATCTAGAAGGCAGTACATTTTTTGTATTGTGATACCTAGTTACTTCCTTTTCGTCCATATATGTTTCCTTCATTTAGTCGTCTGTCCAGATGGATACCAAGATATTTGACGCTTTCTGCTTGGGGTATCTGCTGATTGTTGAACTGAATCGGTGGACAGGTGCCCCGTCTAGTGATGAAAGTTACATGTGTTGATTTTGTTTCATTAACGTGTATGCGCCACTTTTTGCACCAACTTTCCGGTTTGAGCAGATGATTTTGAAGATGCTCAGATGCTGTAGTAGGGTCAGGGTGTGATGATAGTAGAACCGTGTCATCTGCATGCGAGCTGGGAAGATCTGACGTAAATAGCAGATACAGTATCGGACCTAGAATACTCCCTTGAGATTCACCATGTCTGACAAGAAAGTTTCTATTGGAGAGGTATGATTTGAGTATTTGGTAATAGTCTAGTGACTGCCGAGCAGTATCGTTTGTTTTCAAAATCTAGGTGATTGTGTCTGCTATTTTATGCACTTGCTCTATTGTGCAGTGTTGTCTTCGAAAACCCAACTGATGTTCAGGTAAACTTAAGTTTAATAGTGCTGGCTTTATAGAAAATAGTACCGAGGAAGGTGACTCAGCGGTAGAGCGTTTACCTTTCATTCGGGAGGTTTTACGTTCGAACCTCCGGGCAGTCTGTCTTGACTCAGGTTTTTCGTCGTTTTCCTGGGTCATACAGGTAAATGCTGGGACAGTATCATCCACGAAATTCTATTATCCAAATTTCCTGGTCTGTCCTACCCTTACATTCCTATTACTGACTGAAGAGGGGGTAAGGGTTCCGATGCGGAACCTGACCGACCCCTAAAGCGGCCCGCCCTCTTGTGGGGAATGAACCTACGTTGATTTTCCTTTTCCTTTTAGAAAATAATTTATAATGCTCTACAACACTTGCAGTTTTTTGTAGCTTTATGGAAACATGAGGAAATTTCTAAAAATTTCCAGAAATTTGCTTTTTTTTAAACCTTGTTTCAAGACCATTTCTTTGAATATAAATACGATACAAATCTCTAACACTCAAGTCAGAGTATTTATACATTTTTGTAATAAAGTATAATATAGCGTTTTTTTCTCTAATTATCTACACGACTTTGGTTTTATTTCCATCTATGTCGGTCCCCTGTAATTAAAGAGGAATCGAAAAAACCACTAAATTAGAGCAGGCCCTGGACGTAAAAACGTGTGTCATAACTCCATGGTTATGGTTTCGTGAGGCTAACTTCACGCTACTCTGGATCAAGTAAATAGAATGAGGCTACAACCTGTCAATGTCAAAACATTAAAACGTAAAAATGTTATAATATTATAGAAACGGTTTTCACCGTAATACGAAAAGCATTTATGGTTGAGGCACATTTCCGAAATAACCAGAAAGTTAATAGTGCATGACAGTATTCATGGTTGTATAGGAGATTTCCAGCTGGAATATTTAGACTTGTGCGCAGAGCCCTCGATACTAGAAATTCGAGAAACTGACTAGTGTAATAAGCAAAAAACAAAGTGGAATAACGAAAATGTTCAGAATCTTAGGGTAACTTCCTTCCGAGCTGTTTCCCAATAAGCAGACCTTCCGTATGAAACTTGTTAGCTCTTAATAAAAACAGAGCTGTACATATTCCTTTACTGCCTAACTTCTGTGCATGAGCTTCTACTGTTCAATTAGTAAATCAAGTAAAGTTTTATCGTTAGTTTCTGAACATCAATGGCGATATGTTGCACCAAACCTTTTTCTCGCGTGAATCATAGTTTCACGTAAATGGCGATGTAATCTCGCAGAATATGATAATGCGGTCTACAAAAGTCCATATTTACCCGGAGAAAAAGCGCCAGTAGGTTTGAATCGAAAATGGTTAGCTGATTCAATATTTTCAGCGACATATTGACTGCGTAGAGATACCGCGAAGCAATTCTCTAAACTTTTATCATCGCGTTACTTCACGATGGATGCTTCCAACGGGACCTTTTTATGTGAAGTTATTAAATGTTTACGTTTTAATGTTTTGACGTTGACCGTTTTCTAACCTAATCTTATTTAGTTGTTTAGGAATAGCATGAGGTTAACCTCAGTAAACGCTACACAACCAGGGAGTTACGACATACATTTTCAGATCCACGGTCTGCTTTAATTTATCAAAAACTAGTAGTTAAGAATACAATATCTAAGATATTACTAGCAAAAATCTACGCCACAAAAGCACTTATCTCCTTTTAAATACCATAGAAAGTCATTCAATTTACATATTAATGTTTGTATATTCAAATATATAAGTATAAGACCATTTGACGTGAAAGTGTGGAGAGGAGCGGAATGTGGGTCAGACCATTTGCTAGTTAAGTCACCTATAGTAATAAAATATAACAAGCTAACAGTGGAAGACAAACAGGATGGAAGGACAGAGAGAGCTAAAGTCTACAATTTAGATAGCCTGAAGAATGAATCCACTTGCTTCCTCTACAAAATACGACTAGCACAAAAATTAGAAGAAGGCATAGCGGGCACGCCAGAAGAAATGTATGAAAAATTAAAAGGAAAATTGCAAAAAACAACAATGGAAGCCCTTGAAACAAGGGAAAAAATACCAAAAAACTTCTGGTGGACAGACGAACTAATCGAGTGGGTAGAAGAAAAGAAAAGGTTGTATCTTAAATACCTGGCCACAAGGGAGGAAGAAGATCGCAAACAATATAGCCGATACATAGTTAAAAAAGAAATAAAAAATTGGAAAAATGAGGTATGGGAAATGCGGACAAATAAACTCAATGATAGGAGGATCTAGGTCCGGAAAAGCTTGGCAAACTATAAACAGCTTAATAAAAAATACAAACGAAGCAAAAAAAATCAATCCAATAAAAAGGGAGTCATGGAAAGACTACTATAGTGAACTACTGACAGAGAATCGAATTGAATATTTGGGCACACAACTAGATCCGGAGGAAGTAGAGGAAAGTGAAATAGGACAAATTACTGTAGAAGAGTTAAAGAAAGCTTTACAAAAAATGAAAAATAATAAAGCATCAGGGCCAGGCGATCTGCCTATCGAGCTATTGAAGTATGCCACAACAAGAGCGCTAGAAATAATGTGTAATATATTTAATAAATGCCTAAGTTGGGAAAACATACCAACGAATTGGAAAATTTCTCATATAAATTCGATTTACAAAAAAGGAAATAGAAACGATTGTGGAAACTATAGAGGAATAAGCGTAAAGCTGTCCGTTGGAAGATTATATGGAAGAGTCCTTAAAGCAAGAATCGAGAAAGAAGCTAAGGAAATAGAAGAGCAAAGCGGTTTTAGACCAGGAAGATCGTGTACATATAATTTATCTACTTTAAGACACTTAGCAGAGAAAAAACTGGAAAAAGGGAGAGAACTACATGTTACGTTTATAGATTTAAGAAAAGCATTTTATTCCGTCCCCCTTCAAAAACTATGAATGAATACAGAAAAGACGCAGTATATGGTCCTAGGAGGAAGAGGATAAGATATAGAGCTAGACAACGGAACAATAAAAAGTGTTAGTCAGTCTGAATATCTTACAATATGCGAGGATGGAAAAGGATACGACCAAAACAATAAATCCAATCTTGTGGAATAAAAACCTAACCAAAAAAACGAAAACTAATATATTTAAAACAATAATAGAACCGATTATGACATATGGATCGGAGATATGGGTTATAAACAAAAAGATGAATCACAAACTACTCTCAGCGGAAACAACATACTTGAGAAGATATTATGGCCTAACCTTGTACGAGTACGTTAGAAATGAAGATATCAGAGAGAAAATGGCAGTCAAAGATACTATTATGGATAGGATAAATGAAAAGCAGTTAAGATGGTACGGGCATCTACGCCGAATGAATGAAGAAAGAATACCAGTAAGGGTGTGGAACTGGGTTCCAGCACAAAGAAATAAACGAGGGAGACCTCGGAAGAAATGGATAAATATCATAGAAAGTGAAATGGAAAAGAGAGGATTACGAGAAGGAGACTAGAACGACGGAAACCGATGGCGCTTGGGATGCGAGAAGCGGCAATAACTGCAAATACTCGCTATAATAATAATAATAATAATATTCAAATATAACACGGTGTTCCTCATAGTCACATATGAATTTTTGTATTTCCCTACACTTGGGAATTCCCACCACAAAAAATTAATATATGTTTGTGTTTATGGTAATGTAACATTAAATATACTATACTATCTTCTTCTTCTTCTTCTTTTTCTTGTTCAACCTAGTTTTGTCATTCTTGGACGTGGATCTACCGTTTTCTTCTCATTCATCTTTTTCCTGTGCTTGTCTGTGCGATTGTTTTCCGGCCACTCCTCTCATGTCGTCCGCCTATCTTACGGTCTCCCGACCTTCCTGCTTCCTTGTCTTGGTCTTCATTTTATCACTTTTTCGGTCGATTTTTCGATTCTCGTTCTCATAATTTGTCCAGCCCAGCACCATTTCTGTTTTGTGGTGTGTTTAACCCCTCTTTGTCTTCTTACCTATACTATAGTATGCCAGTATCTCAACTTTATACCTAACATTTTTCTTTGTGTTTTTAGTCTTTTAGTAAACGTTGCTGTTTCTATGTCGTAGCTAACTAGGTAGGAAATATCACGTACGTCCAAAACTTAGACTTCCTGTTTTCTTGTGAAATGCTTTTAACACAAGGTAAGTGATAATCTGCCATTCTATTCTATGGTATACATTTTCTTAACCAAGATCTATGGCAATAAGGCATTACCTTCCTTATATATACAGTACGACCTGCTAAGGCTAAAGTCAGTCAGTTAATGTATTACTGTTTTTGCAATAAAATACAAATGCTTTTCCTTAGACTCTCCTCCTCCCTGAATTCGAATATATTTGCAGGAATGATAATAGGTCAGTTTTGTATAAAATACTATAAACTGTTTGCATATCATAAATCAACATTTTTTTTAATCAATTTCTACTATTCTATATCATTTAGCTCAATATAAATACAGGAGTCTCGAGTGAGCAACGACGGAGTGCAGTCGAATTTAACGTATTATTTCTGTGTTATAGTGAGTTAATCAAACATTTAGTGTATAATATTCAGTATTAATCAACACCAATAAAGTGCCTTCCCAATTTTGGATAACGAAATCGCTACGATATCGCGCGCCACAGGCGCTGCGATAACTACAATCACCCAATATTTCGTTTATTAGGGACATATCTGCCGAGCTATTGAACAGCAAACCTGGTAAAAACAGAAACAAGGTAACAAAACACAATTTAACATTTAACAATGATACAATTATGGTCGATAAAAATAACGCGGAAAAAATGATAGTGGACGACATCAATCCTGTTCATGTAGAACCCAATGTAATAGTAGTTAATCATGGCGTACAATCACAACCTTCACCATCAATCAAGTCAAATTCTCAAGCTACGAAGCACCCACTAAGCTCCCCGGATACTGATGGAAGTAGTAAAAAGTTTCTGCTAGATAATTCAAAATTGTTATCGCAAAACAGGTATTATCTGCCAGACCCAACCAACTTAGAACCTAATAACACAACAGTTGAGAATATCCCGGATAATCGAAACTTAATTAAAATTCCCCCAATTTATTTACACAATGCTACTGATTACCAACGTTTCATAGCTGACATAAAACAAACCGTTAAAGAAGAGTTTCCGACAAATTATAGAGGCACCTTTCTTAGGGTCAATGTTACTAACATTAATGATTACACTTTTTATACTGAACATCAAATTAAATTTCATACCTTCAAAAATCCAGATGATAATAAAATAGAAGTAATAATTCGCAATTTACCAACATCAATAAGTGAAATCGAAATTCAAGAGGAACTACAGGATAAAAAATTTCAAGTAATCAAAGTAACGAGAATGCGAAACAAAGATAAAAAACCTCTGCCCTTGGCAGTAATTCAACTTCCAAAAAATGGAAACGTTCCAGACATCTTTAATGTTACCAAGCTTTGTTACTGCATGGTAACAGTGGAGCCGAGACATAAATCAAACAAAATTCCCCAGTGCTACCGATGCCAAAGATTCGGGCACACCAAGAATTATTGCCAGTTAGATCCAAAATGCGTCAAATGCATAGGAAACTACCTCTATAGCGATTGTCCGAAACAAGCAGGACAAAAACCTCAATGTGTAAATTGTGGTGAAAACCATCCCGCTAATTACAGGGGATGTTCGACGTTCGTATCTAACCAAAATTCTACAGAATCTAAATCAACAACCAAAGACTACTAAAAGTATTTCACAAATGAGGACGGAAAACCCACAACCCAAACAATCCAATAAGGGTTGGCTTATTAAGAATAACTTACATGAATCAACGGAAAATGACAACAATATCTCGGACTCTACAAATAAAACTCTTAATACTTTTGCTCAAACAATAGTTAACCTCATCGCTCCATATTGGAACACAATCAAAAACTTCGTCATGTCAATAATTTCTATTCTGTTTAACAATGAACTTAAATAATTCACGAATAATAAATAATTTAACAATAGCTAATTTTAATGCTAACGGGTTAAAACAACACAGGTCTCAGTTTATTGAATTCCTCTGTCGGTATAAAATTGACGTTGCATGTGTGAGCGAAACGCATCTTCTCAAAAACACCACATTCACTATCCCTGGATACAATATAACTAGAACAGACAGGGAAACCACCAAAGCCTCCGGGGGAGTGGCCATAATTAGCAAAAAAGGCACTCATATTACACCAATACCATTACCACATATTCTAAGCCTAAAAGTAGTTGGAGTAAAAATCATCTTGGAAGATCAAACGATACTCAATCTAATGTGTGCCTATAAACAGCCAAATAAAAATTTAAATCAACAAGACTTACGAAATATCTTCACAAGCAATGAACCAACTATCATGGTCGGCGATCTTAATTGTAAGCACACTTCATCGGGAGTGAATAACCCCAATGGCTCAAAGCTACTCACCTACTCTACTGAAAATTCTGTTTTAATAATTGCTCCTTCGAAACCCACATACATGCCCTTCCGTACAGATCATCTTGATATAATGCTATGCAAAAACTTCTCAAAGCCAGTACATCAGTTGGTAATTGCGGAAATGGACTCGGACCATTTGCCTGTATTAATCACATTTAATCAAAATGTTAAAATGATCGATAAACTTCCTCGGCTGATCAATGGACCCATAAACTGGGAAAAATTTCGCTCCGCATTAGATAGTACAATTAAATGTCCTGTCAACATTAACACCAATATGGAGGTGGATAACTCCATTAAAAACTTGACCATGGCTATTAAAGCAGCAGTGGAGAATGCGACCATCCCTATAAAAAATCAACGTCTAACAATTGACAACCATGTACCTATTCGCATCTTACAGCTAATCAACGAGAAGAACCGCGTTCGTAGACAATGGCAAAGAACCAAAGAACCTCAACTTAAGACGATACTGAATCAACTCACACATGACGCTAGAAAGGAATTAGACAGTTTTCGAGTGCATAAATATCAAACATATCTGGACACGAACAACCCAAATATGTGGCAGGCTACTAAGCGAATACTTAGGAAACCGCATGCAATACCAGTAATATGTGTGAATGATCAGAAATGCGTAACCGATCAAGAAAAATGCACAGTGTTCGCGGACCACCTAGAAGAAATTTTTATCACAAAATATAGCAACAATAACCAAAAATTCTTTCATGAAACGAACCAAATGACGGAAGACACGTGCCATATTAATCCTAATCAAATTGAACCAACTACGCCCTCTGAGCTAAAACAATGCATTAGTAAATTATCAAATAAAAAATCTCCAGGGCACGATTTAATAACTAATGTAGTGTTAAAAAACCTGATTTTCTTTTTTTATTTTTTTATTTTTTAAAAGAATCGTGGAGTTGCCTCCAAGATTCCCATCCCACCGAGCTTATCTCGGCTCAGCACATTTCGTGCTATTCACAGGTCTAACATGCCCCACCCTTGAAAAACCCCATGCCCGAGACACCACAAACACCCTGCGAAAGTGCAGTGCTCACGATTCGAACCTGAGCGACTTTGGTAGAATAACTCCGAAGCCAAGCGCTGCGACCATTACTCTACCGCGGTCCCCTAAAAAACCTGGCTAAGAAGAGCGTAGCATATCTAACAGCTGTATTCAATGCTTGCCTGCGTATTCGATATTTTCCAAATCAGTGGAAAAAGGCACATTATATTAATGTTCAAAAAATCAAAAAAGAATCCACATCTTCCAGAAAACTACAGGCCAATTAGCCTGCTGTCAGTTTTGTCCAAATTACTGGAAAAAGTGATTCAAACACGCCTAGTAGTTTCTCACAGCCGGGGATATTTTACCAGCTTCCCAATACGGTTTTAGAAACAAATATTCCACAAACCACCAACTCTCCCGTATCACCCAAATCATTAAAGATGGATTTGAAAAGAAAATGTTCACACCAATCGCATTCCTAGATGTTACGAAAGCATTAGATCGTGTCTGGATAAATGGACTAATTCGCAAATTAATTACCATTAAAACACCGTCATACTTACTTAAAACAATAGTATCATTCCTAAATGATCGCAACTTTGCTGTCCGAATAAATTCAACGCTATCTAGCTGGAGGAATATTAAGGCTGGGATTCCGCAAGGATCTATTCTTGGTCCAATTCTGTTTAACGTGTTTATCCATGACATAAGAGAACCTACCAGAACATCACTTGCAATGTATGCGGATGACACGGCCCTGGTAACTCAAGACAATAATATCTCGAATGCCATAAAAACTCTTCAGAACGGACTTGACAACATTCAAGAGTGGTTTAATAAATGGTGTTTAGGCATTAATCCAACAAAAACAGAGGCTAAGATCTTTACACTACGACGGTACTCCAATCCAACAAAACTTATAGTGAACAAACAGGAGATCCCCTGGAATGCAGCTGATCGCACTGTAAAATATCTCGGTGTGTATCTTGATCAACGTCTCCCATGGGGTTATCATATCAACACCAAATTCAATGAGGCATACGCTCGGCTTTGTATTCTTTATCCTATCATCAACCGCAAGTCTTCCTTAAAAGTTGAGTGTATTGTACTAATATATAAATCTATTCTAAGGCCTATAGTGACATATGGCTGTTCAGTTTGGGGTGCTGCCTCTAAGACACAAATTAATAAAATTCAAGTGTTCCAAGGTGCTACGGATTGATGTTAATGCTGACTGGTTCATTCGTAATAATCAAATTCATCATGAACTTGAGATTCCTACAATTGAAATATTTATTCGACAAATGTGTTCAAAATTTTATGCCAGCATTAATTCGTGTTCAAGTGCAGAAGTACATCACCTAGGTAAAACACATATTCACCAACGTCTAAAGCGTAGTTTACCTCAAGACATGTTAATTGAATAGATTCATAGGATTATCAAATTGTATTTCATTATGTGTAAGTAAAAGTTAATTTGTAATAGCTTAACACAACATGTATAGCATTTGTATGCTGAGCTAGTCTACTATAATTAAAAAAAAATATATAAATACAATACGAACTTGCTTACGTCCAAGTCAATCAAATTAAGTATCAATATTTTGGTAATATAAAATAAAATATAACCTTCTTATTATCTTTGTGAATTAGCTTTCTCTTCGGCCTCCTCCCCCCATTTTAGACTATCACAATAGAACAATTTTACATAAAATATACCAAATATAGCGAGTTGTTTGCAGCTATCGTCATCGTATCTCGCATACTAAATGCCACTTTTCCCTGTCTTCTCACTCATCCCCTTCTAATCGTCTTCCATCCATCGTCTCTTTGACTTCCTCATCCCAGCTTCTGAGTGGGCGCCCTATCTTTTTTCCCTCCGGTGGCTTCCATTTCCGTGTCCATTCCGCGCATGTGGCCAGAGGATACTAATCGTCTTTTTTCAATGTCATCAATAATATTCCATTTCCATCATTCCTCTTATTTGCTCATTTGGAATATGTTCCAATTTACTAACACCACTGCTTCTTCTCAAAAATCCATCTCCGTCGCTAGGAAATACATCATAAAGCAGTATTTCAATGTTATAATTAAACATTTTATTAGTCTATATTTCAGATAAGCGAAGCGCAACCATAAACTAACAGATTGTCTGTTGTATAGTCATATCGATAGATCTATTTTCATAACTCAAATTTTTACGCTGATGGTCATAAAACTGTCGACTTACTAATTCGATTCTACCTTTAATGTGATGGCATGATCAACGATTACAATTTACTATTCATACGCGAACTGTGAATGAAAAGTAACGACTTTTTCACACAAATATAAAATCTATTTACTCTAGCATAGAATATTTTATATAATTTTTATAACTAGAAATACAATCCCTACTTGGAAAATATTGGTGTCAACCGTAAACAAAACTAAAATTGGATTTCTCACATGGTTGACAAATATGATTGTTTGTGTACTTTCCAAAATGATATCAAAACTTTCAGATAATAGACTGAGACAACGTAGAACATGCTGTAAACCGGCGAATGTCCTAACTAAATATTTTATTAGCCTGAAGCCACACTTGAGAATTTTGAGTGGACATACGTGTGCTAACATAAACACAACATATGTATTTTTATTTCGAGAACGTCGAAATTCCAATCCTCGTGACATTTAATAGGTGTTGAAGGGAATTTGCTTTGTTTAAATTTCAGTCACGATTTCTAATATTGCCATTGCCATATCATCAAAATATGTTTCATAATGTTCGCAAATAGAATTTTGAGCCTTTTCATTGGATTAGTATTCTATTCACGTTGAAGTTAGAAAGGGGTATTTAAATAGCTGTTGAGAAGATTTATTTTTCAATTCGCACGAAACCCGCATATTAATAGAATTTTTTAAAGGAATTGAGTTACAAACATAATCGTCTGCTCCTACCTTTAATGCCGCAAATCAAATTTCCAAACTTCCAATCTTTGTCACTTGAAGCTATATAGTTCGCCATCCAGAGAAACAAAATACTAAATATTCAAGAGTGTCTGATTGGATTTTCGTGTTTTTTTTCCAGAAGCGAGGGCCCCAGAATCGCTTAGAAGAACTTGACCTCGTTTTATAGCTGAACTTCCATTACACTTCTGCAGTAGTTTTAATGATGTTTCTGCACTTTAGCTTGGCTCCAAGCTTGGCATAATATTGTTAACTTTTTCATGAAAAAATATTACAACCGAGTTGCTAAAAATAATCTTCTTTTGCTACCCACGTGCAAAAACATTTACAGATTCGTCTAATGTTTTGATTACATCCTCATTAAATAATTTTTGTTAATTTTAAGTCAGTCTTACACTGTTTCAACCCATTTTAATTTTAGAAACAACCACGGAGAATATCAAGATATTCCTTCTGCGTTTCTCTATGGTCTACCCGTTCTAACACCCCTATATACTCTTCCAAACACTCTTCTTATTTTATTATTAGCCCGCAACATCCTATTCTTGGGCAAGGGCCTCCCCCATACGAGGGGTTGTTGATCTACTCTCCCATAGTGATCAGGTGTGAGAGAAGCAACCTTCGGGTCACCCATCCAAGTACTGACCGGAGACCACGCTGCCTCTCCTGATGGTACGTGAACGGGCGACGAATATGCGCAACCCGGGAACCCTCATCTTATTCTTCTTAATATTTCATTTTTATCTAAGATATGTTTTTTCACTACATTAACCTCGTAGCTATCTTCCTCCCCCTCTCTATTTTTGTCAATCTTCCGTTTTTATTACTCCTCTACTCAATCTTCCCCTTCCTCATACTATTTTATTTTACCCATCTCAAGGCAATGGCAAACCAGTGAGGTATTCTGTCTAGTAAACCTTCCCGTGTTCGGAGCCCGTGTTAAGCTGTAGGTCCTCTATGCCTGTGGCACTCTAAATGGGCAACACAGGCATAGGAGAGAAGATCGCTACGTCTTATAAGAGATAAAGCATTCAAAGAAGAAGACCCCCAATATGCCTATTTCTAACCGCCGTTACATCTTCGGTCTCTCCAGTCTGTACTTCATTCTTTTCTTTCCAATCCTGTTACCGTCTTCCAACTATCTACATCTACCTACCTCCATACCCATCCTTCTATTGTCTTGTTTCTCCTTTTCCGGCTTGTGGAATTGTTTGGTATGAGTTCCAGAAATATTCATAATATTTTCAAATTTCCTTTATTCCCTTCCTTTTCTTTTTCATGTTTCTCCTTCACTACTTCCTTGTTTTGTCCAAGTTTCTCCCTGTCCCTATTTTTTCCTTACGTTCTTGTCGCGCTTTTTATTCTCTTCTCCTTTGACTTATTAGGAAAAAAAAGGGTGAACAACACAGTTTCTCAAATATGTTTTCTTTCAATTTCAGTCTGCATCCATCTGTCTTCTATGTTAGCATTTTTCTTCATTGTTTCTTTTTCTCTTTCTCTTTCTCTCCCTCTTTTTTTATCTCTCACTCTCTCGTTGTTTCCACCTCTTTTCAGGCATTGTAGGTTGTTTAGCTATACGTAATTAGACGTATCGACTACTTCATCATTATTTATCAATTTCCTTTTTTCCATCGCCTTAGTCTTCTTACTTCCTCTTTATTTTCTTTTCCTTGCTCTATTTTTTAATTCTCTTCTATTTTCATATTATTTTCTTTCTCCCCGTTTCCCTTTTTGTTTATTTCACTCTCTTATTAGTTGTACAACTAACTTTTTCATCTTGCTACGTTGTTACTTCCTCCTCCTTTCTCATACACTTAATTCCTTTCAATCTGCTTTCCTTTCACTCCATTGTCATTCCACTCCTCCTTCTTTCCATTCCTCCGTCCTTCTATTCCTCCTTCCTTTCACTCCCCCTTCCACCCGCTCCCTTCTTCCTTAGACCTCCCCTTCCTTTCACCCCCTCTCATTTCACCCTTATTACCTTTCACCTTTATTTTCTTTCACTCCTCTTTCATTCCACTCCCCATTTCTTCCATGTCTTCTTTCTTCTACCATCTTTTATTATAACCGCTTCCTTTTCACCTCTCCTTCTTTTCTACTTCTTATTCCTTCCAATATTTAACTGTTCTACCTCTCTTCCTTCCAAGCTCTCTATCTCTCTCGTCCTCCTTCACATCAACAATAGGCCCCACTACCACCTTGTTTTTGTCCTTCTCTAATTTGTAAACAAAGCAAGATTAATAAATTAATATGCTCATAAATTCTTGAAATAATTTGTTCCTATTTCTATCTTAGCAACAATTTCAATTTTGTGACTGCTCTTTCAACATATTCGTCCTTATCTTGGCTACATTTCTTTTTCTCTTCTCTCTTACTTTATTTACTAAGCAAACATCAAAGCAGTTTTTATAAATAGCTTCGTAAATAGCTTTTTACGTCGCCTTTTTAACGTGCTTTCCAAAGTAACGCAGAATATACCATCCATTTATAGGCAAAGTGGTATCGATATAATTCTTTAAAAGGTCTATAAAATATCCATCTTCCCTTTTATATATAAAAGTGGTCCTTTAGCTGTTGCTACACAGTCGGATATTGTGAAAGTTTTAAAATATGAATAAAGTTAAAAGTTGATACGTCACCTGCATCTCATGCTTATGGTGAATTCAAAAGGTTTTATGTACAAAGAATATCATTGTTAAAACAAGTAAATTTTAGTACCCCTTCCTATGCCTTGTTTCTGTTTGAAAGAAGGAATGGATGGAATCTATAATTTCTGATTTCGTTAGCCGTTAATTATATTTTCTGGAAAAATCAAAATCGTTTAACTTTTAAAGAAGTTTCTTACTGAAGATGAAAGCATTCTTAACTTATAATTAGTCGTGTAGTCTAGCAGACGTTCAGAACGTAAACGGATTACAGCCACTTAAAAAAACATAAACACAAAAGACTGGGGTAGACCAATCAAAATGTGTAGCTCAGTTTTCTACAGAAGACTTTCAATCTAATGATTCTCTTTAAAGCGTTCCAATTATTGTTCCACTTCTTAAATATTTTATGAATTCTGTCTCGGTGGCAGACACTCGAATATTAAAGTTCGATTTTTCTTCTGCTACTTATAAGAATTTATTCGCGTCGTTTATAATATTTTAGATCCCAACACTCCAAAGTTATGTGCCCGCCGTAAGTAATAAAACTGTAACATTTTTCCGATCAAACGATATTTGTCACCTAATATTGGTATGAAATTAAACTGTTTCAATGTAGACACTCGTAAAATGGTATTTCGCGAAAGATATAAAATCCATATTGACTCTATTACAGTACCTATATAACTTTCAAATGCAGAATCTGCCATATGTGCCGTATAGGTATGTTCCTATTTTATGGTTCTCGAGCAATAACTTTAACACATAAAAGTTCGACTTTATGCTCTGTGTATGATAACATTATTATGTTATGACCAACAAATTAAATGTATATGGTATATTATCCATAGTAAGTCCAGCTAGTTTAATTGTTCCATGTTTATGTAAATATTGTGCCCTTACTTAGATGTACTTGGTTAGTTTCTAGTTTTGAATAATATTTCTGAAAAGCTGAAAGATATTAACACATATTTTCTTCTTCTTCCCAATCTTCAATGAATTGAATTGAAAATACGTTTATTCAAAAATCTTAAGATATTACATTTCATTTTTTTAAAGGTAACTTAATATTATGGAGGTGGACCGTTCTAGGCGTTGGGCCTCTTCAGGCCAACCTTCAAGACATACTCTGCTGGATATAGGCCTACTCATACCCTCTCTATCTTTCTTTATCTCTACCCTATCCATCCTGTACCGCTAACCTTCGCCAGGGCTTCCCTCCATCTCATTAACAGCCTTCTTATAATCCTCCTACCTGTCTAAGTCTCCACTCGATTCAGCGTGTCGTCCACCTGTTGTTCTAAAATCTAGCAATGTGTCCAGCGGATCTGCATTTCAGCTGAGTATTTGATTTTATTCTGTCCTCCACTTTTATAAGTTGACGGATCTGTTAGTTTGGTTTACTATCTCTTAGATTTATACCTAATATACTACACTTCATTCATTGCTGTCTGTACTGAGTTTTTGAACTACTCTTGCAGTTAGTACCCATGATTCTGTTCCATACGTTAGTTCAAGTAACATACAAGTGTTAAAAGTTTTCTTTTTTAATTTATTGGAACCACCCTAGCTTTTCAATCTATTTCTGTATTTGAATATCTTTTCCATACGTATTTGCTGTTCTAAGGATCTCTGGGTGTGTGTGTGTGTTTGTATGTATTTAGTTTTTCTACATTTCCCTCTACCGTAATGCGTATGATATCCTACACTTCTACATTTGTCTTCTGTTTTTCATCTGTATCCATCTCTAATTCTACCTTGTCGACCTCGGTGGTCTAGTGGTTAGCGCATTTGCCTTTAGATCCAAGGGTCGCGGGGTCGAACCAGGCCGAGGTCGGTGAGATTTTTCTAGTGGGGAAAAATCTGAAAGTGTGCCTTTTGTCGGATAAGAAGTAAATCCGTGGGTCCTGTGCCACTGCGATGTGTGATGCGTTAAAAATGACTACTGAAGTAGGAATTACCCTAGATAGGCAAAATTCTTAGTTAGGGTGTACAATAATCCAATGGTGGCTGCAGTGCTTAGAGATGCTTGGAAAACCGCGTCCTACATCTCGCTCTTTCAAATCAGCAATCAATACTACCTTTTTATATTGAAAATCAAACATGCCGTTAGTCTGCAATTTATTTTTCTGTATCATGTGATACTAAGATCGCGTTGCCTGTAAATTTTAAGTTGTTTAAATTTGTCTAAATACCTCTCCTAATATTAGTGTAAAAAGGTTTGGATTTTTTTATATGTAAGTATTCTCATTTAATGAGAAACAGCTATGAATCACTTGTCTATTGTGTAGCCTTTGTAGGATCCCAAACTTTTTCAGTCCAGGAACCCTTGGGAATCTTTTATGCATATTGAACACCTGTTCAACTTGTTGTACCTTACCAGGCTTGCCTTTTATTTATAAAGCGCATGGATGTAGGTTTCACTAATGACAAAGAAAAAAATATCATTTCGTTTAAATAGTTTATTTTTTTACGTGTCGGACATTCATCTAAGGAATGAAACAGTTTCATGTTTCTCCTGATTATAGTTTTGAAGTTGGTCAGCCAGCTAAATGCGCAGATGCAGGACAGCGTCCAATGTACTAAATTTATTTTTTATATAGACGTAAGGTGAGGAGCCTAGCCAGCCTCGGTAGTCTAGTGTTTAGCACACTTGCCTTTAGATCCAACTTTGGAACTACTCCAGATGGGCAAAATTCATAATAAGGGCATACAATAATCCAATGGTGACTGCGGTGCTTAGAGATGCTTGGAAAACCCCGTGCTAGATCTCGCTCTTTCAAATACAGTACAACATATACAAGGTGAGAAGTCTGCTTTGCATCGATACGTGGGTACAAATAGAAGCAGAGTTCAGATGATCTTTTCAGCAAAAGTCATTGGGCGGTAGGGATTCAAACATTGTTTTTAAAGAAGATGTGTACTGTATTTCAATAAGTTCTTCATACTCAGAAACAGACAACACTTATGTTTCTGATTTCTAATGACAAAAGGGTTTTGCACGCAGTCAGTGTTTCGGTAGGTGTCTCCAAAGTACGTAGACAGAGATTTGGTGAGTTCCGTTAAGTGCTCACAAATGTGATTCTGCACATCGGAATTGATTTCCGATTTTCATTGGGAACTGGTTCAGGAGAGGGAAACATTTGAAGTTGTTCTTCACACATGCCATCCAAAACTGAAGCTTGGCTTTCAGAGATGATACTTTGTCGCTCATTATCAAAGTGGTGGTAGCTTTCCCCTGCTAAGATGTACTAACGTTGTTGACACTGCAAATAATGGACAATCATTACAGTCTCATGAAACACCTACTTTAAGTCTGATGGAATTTTGTTCGCCATAAGGGTCTGTCGATGGAAGACGCAATAACTACCAGTAAAATTTGGTGCGGCATTTTTTATCCTTGACACAGTATCTTTCAATTTCCCGATCATTGCTGCAGTCCCATCGTTGCATACCTCAATACATTTGCTCCAGTTGAGATCGTGTTTACGCATGTAACCATCGATGACTTTCAAAATTTCTTTTCCAGTTGTATTGGCCTCCAAATAGGCCCGTGAAAACAGATCGTCTTTAATACTCTTCGGGAGGATACCTCATGAAAACAAGCTAAATTGCTTGTAGAGCAAGGTCTGTACTTCTTCCTCAGCCAAAGCCACCTTCGAAAGCTTACATCCCCTACATGTATTCTAAACGTTCGCCGCCGTTCAGATGCCCCACAAAGGTTCCTCTTACACGTGTATAAGGGGCAGAGCCTTATGCAGCCTGCCTGCACCACAAAAAAATCATTTTTAGGTTTTATTGCACAACCTCCGTGGAGTTATAACGGAACTCTAGGGTAACGCAGAACACACATTAGCAACTACGACTCTACTGCATCGAACGCCTTTCTGTAATGAATGAATGTATTTTCTGGTCTTTGCTACTAAAGTTCCCAAAGTTTGTATTGGATCTCCAATACCTATTCCTTTAATAAATCCAGTCTAGTGTCGTGTTCGGCGTCTGTTTAATTTATTTGTTAAAAGTTTATGACAATTTTTATTAATAGTTTATAAAGTTGATATAGTAACGTTTGTTCTATTTCCTTCTCTGTATAGCTGAGTTATTGTAACGCTTTTTCACATAGCTACGGTATTTCTTCCTAAAAATGACATTCGTTTAGTAATTCTAACACTTTCTTCTTGTTCTCTGTACTACTTAGCTTCAACATTTCTCAAATAACGTCATCTGTTCCTGCTGTTTTGTTGTTATTCATTTGCTTAAATGCACGCTCAAGTTTCTCCATCTTGGTTTCAAACAAATCCTTACAATTTGAAATATACATAACACAGTTACTTATCATAGACACCCTGTATGGTTATGCTATAACGCTGTATCATATTCATACTTACTTTTTTTATGACAGCCATTAGGTTTTAAAATGTGTAACGGCCACACATTTACCTCATCAATCTTTCACAATGAAGTAATTTCCACCACCAGTTGTTTCTTGTTGCCCTCTAACAGCGCTAAAATATCGAATGTGTAAATGTAAGGGTAAGAGGATCAATCTTGTTGAAAACCGCGACTTGTATCAACATTGATGGCTAACTCGGGTCTAGCTAAGGGTTATGCATCTTTCTCCCGTCTGAGGTCGCCGATAAATCAGATTCACTTAGACCGGAGTTTCGTGAACTACGGGTCGTTACAAGCTCGACCACACTTGGCTTATTTCGGGCCGAATTTTCCTTCAAATTGAATTAGTTGCGTTGCATACCGACTGAAATTGAAGAGATTTTCATATAACTTCATATCCCGGAGGGTACAGGTCGTAGCAAAAGTGGTACGGTACAATTACCGTAATAATTATGTAGAATGAGCGTACACAATGGATCTAGAAGATATCTGTCTTGTTCTAATTTTGTAATATTCATTGTAATTTTTGATAAAGGTAATTTTCATAGAAATCGAGTTTCCTAGGCTCTTAAACAACGCTTTAGTTTAAAAAAAATTAGTGTTTGTTCTCATGCTCTGCCTTTCTTTGCATTCTGTTGTGGTGCGTTTATTCTATGTTATTCAGAATCTTCTGTATCACGATTTTCAATCTGCATCAATTTCAATCCTTTATAATTCCTTATACCAATATACTTATTCCATCTTCTGATATTCCTTCAATTGTCTGCTGATCATCTCTATCCACATGCTTTATGTTTTAGCATTTATATTTTGTACTACTTTTTGAGTACTCTACCACGTGTATCTTATACCACAACACCTTGTATTTTTTACTATGCCCATTTCCCAGCAACGTCTCATCTATTCCTTTGTAGTCTCAATTCTCTATTAGTAGTTAAAAATGAAAGGTTTATTATCTACCACCTTCATATTACATAACTCCCGTTTATAATCTGTACCATACCTATTTGCCATACTTCTCTAAATTATTTCCTGCCACATTATCTATATAGTACATGCTCAATCAATTTACATGTTTTTTCTACTACTCTATTTCTAATAGCTTCCCTTGTTTACTTTTGGTTGCAACCTACTACATGCTATATCATTTCCGCCATGCTCGGTTAATCTCTTTGTTTCTTACCATACCCATCTTCTATAACTTCCTCCACTTCTGGTTGTCTAAATTCTATACGATATCCATTCTCCACCAATGTAGCTTTTATTTTCTACAGCACCGGCCTTCTATTATTCCTTTTGTTCCTAGCATCCCTTCCATATCTTGTTAGCGTTGCTATTTTTCACCATGCTTTTCTTCTATAACTCTCTTCATCGTATTCTAACTGCATTATCTACATTGTCCATGATTAATTAATTCGTTTTGTGTTTTCTAGTTCCTCCATTTTGAGTTACTCCTTTTGTCTACTCTTTCTTACTACTGCTGTCACGTATTAGTTTCAATCATCATTTGTAGCCGATATGTATTTTTGTTCAATGTGTCTTCAATTTTCTACTGCCTCCGCCTTCTATAGCATACTGCCCCTGCGATAAGTTTTCTACTTCCTTTATTCTTTACTAGTATTCTGTTCTTTACTGTTGGCGCTTGTTTAGCCTTTATTACTATCCATATCCTATATCACATGCTCAGTTCTCTGTTACACCCTTTGTAACTTACTACCCCATCCTAATCATTCTCGATCATATACATTGTAACCCACATTCATCATTCAACTACCATAAATATGCCTTCCGTAGCCTTCTATTCCGTATCACCATTACCATATGTTTTGTACTTCCTCCATTCTTTGTTACCCCTGGTTTGCCCTTTGTTGCTACCCACACCCTATATCATTTTATCCATTCTCTTCTTTTCTCTATCTCACAGTTTTATACTTTACTACACATATCTTCTGTAACTCTCTACATCATATACTTGCTACATTCTGTAATTGCTGCATCATCTAGAGTGTTAGTGCTCAATTATTTCGTTCTGTTTTTAACATCTTCTACTCCCTATTACTTCCACTGATTACTCTCGCATCTCCTATATCACATACTCTATTCTCTGTTAGTCCCTTTGTTACTTACCACCCTTATTCTGTATCATTCATTATCATCTACGTAGTAACCTATATTCATCTTCCATAAATGCGTTTTCTATTTCTGCTGCCCCCGCCTTCTATTTCGTACCATCCTTACTATATATTTTCTACTTCTTCTATTTTTTTATTACTCCGTTGGATTGCATGTTGGTTACTACACACAGCCTATATCATTTTATCCATTCCACCACCATACCACCTCTGAACTTGTATCATTTCTTCTTTTCTCTATCTTCGCAGTTTAATACCATACTGCACATACCTTCTGTAACTTTCTACATCATATACCCGATATATTTTATACCTACTGCATCATCCACAATGTTTATGCTCAATTATTTCGTTCTATTTCTTCTTCCTCGATTTTCTATGAGTCCTATTGATTACCCTTCCATCCTATACCATATGCTGTTACTCCGTTTGTTACTTTACTTATTCTGTACCAGTCTATATTATCTATGTAATAATCCATATTCATCTTCCATAAATGCGTCTTCTATTCTCTGCTGACCCCGCCTTCTACTTCGTACAATCCATATCATATATTATCTACTTCCTCCATTGTTTATTAATCCGTTGGTTTGCCCTTTGATACTACCCATATCCTATATCGTTTTCTCTATTTTCTGTTATTGCCTTTGTTTCGGGTTTTATTATTTCTTCCTGTCTTTATTTTCTCATTTCTTTCATCACTTTGTCTTCTATGTCTTGATGCCTTCGTCTTTTATTATTGTCTTTATTCTCTACCACCCCTACAATATATATGTCGCTCCTTTGTTTTCTACCACATCTATATTGTGTCTCTTTATTCTTTACCGCTTCTATCTTCTGTAACTCTCTTTATTCTCTACCAGCTGTGTTCTCTACTATATCCATATTCTGTCAGGTAGATGTCTATTTTACACTACCTTCATGCGTATTTTTCTTTATACCGCCTCCATTATCTGCAACTTCCTTCTTTCTCTATAACCTCTATTATCTAGCCTTTTCTGCTGTGTTGCCATTAATGCCGGTTATTTAATATCTTGCCTAGTACTCCCTTTTCCATTCTTTCTGTATATCTTCCTTCTACTACTCCCGCCATGTTACCAACCTCATTCATTCTTGACGATCAACGTTTGAATTGGTCTACTGAAGCTTCCTAACACAAAGTTAATGTAATAAAATACGGAATATACCAAATCCCTTTAAAATAATGGCTCAACCCCTAAGTGCAGTACCTCTTGTTTAAAATAAACCCTTACGTGAAGCGGTTCGTTAAAAATGTATAGTTTCTTTTCCATTTTTTCTAATTTACTTAATTAATTAATTGGAATTCTCTGGGGGTACATGTAATGTTCTGTAAACATCGTAATCTATTCCTTTTCACATTTTTGTGTATGTTATTAAAATTATATTCTTCCTTTGTTGAAAACCTTTTAGATTCTATGTGATATATCAGGAGGGCTAGTTTTCACTTAGTAGAAAATTATGAAAATCTGAATTAATTTTGTTTGTGTAACCCTTTCTTAACTCACTCCTTTTATATGCAAGTTCTTATTAAAAACTACCAATCTATCGTTTTATTAAAAAAAATCTAAAGAACGTGGCTAACACATAAAATACATGTTTTTGCTTTAATGCAAGGTAACTAACATAATTAACTCTACAGGCTATAATTAACTGGCTTTGCTTTTATTAACAACGCCGCCACATGTACGTTCCACCTAATGTATATTGTAATCTAGTTTATTGTTTGTTTATGAGACAAATTCTAGTTAATATAACTCTGGTGGCGAAGGCTTTAATTATTGTTTAAAGTTTCAGTGTATTCTGAATATTATTAACAGTGGCGTAGTCGAAAGCTTTTGCATTTTTGAACTTTTTTAGTTCTTTCGGATTTCTTCTTCCCTTGTGGTTTTTAATATGCGCCACTGCTTCGGATTCCTCAAAGCATTGTCGCTTGGCGTTGGTTATATTCTTTAGTTTTGTTAATATAAGCTTAGCTTTATAACTTACTCAATAGTCAACGTTGATTATTCAGACTTTGTAATCCGATTTAGGACTGCATAATTGAAATGTAAATTACATGTATAAGCCGAAACGGAAGTGTCTGCGCTCGTAAGGAAATCGCATAGAGCGGATGGAAGGAAATGGAATTATATTTCGTTCCTGTCAATAATAGAGGTTGTACCGATAAAAGTTATGCATTTCTATTACCTAAAAGAAGTTGTTTACGTAGACCAAACCCTGTCGGTTTGGAAACATATTTCGCATTGCATACAAGGTGGAATTTGTTTACGTAATCAATTATTTATAAATTCTTTCGGCGTGGTATATTTTTCAATTTCCTATTTGTGGGAGTGTGTTCTATTTCGAGCAAAAAACAGGGAAAGGGCACACGCGGTTATGGATCCGCGGCTAATAAATTATACATGCACGCAAACGAATATGTGGTCGTTGCTTGGAAAACGTATCATATACGCCCAGAATACATTACTGTGTAATGCCTTAATAAATATTAATTATTTCGAATTACTTTGATATAAAATACACTTAACAACCAACACGTGCAAGTAACTACTTGTAGTTTCCACGGAAAATTCATGAAAGCAAAAAACATCAGGAATTTTATTCCCAGTCACTACTCGAATCTTGTTTTTCCTTTTGCCTCTGTCTCCGAGGGAAATGTATTCCGTTGGAAAATACTAAGTGGCTGTTTTTAGCGCAATTACACCTACTTGTCTAACAACTTTAATTTGATAAATAGACTAGGGATCTTGTTTATTTGAACTTTCTGATTCATTTATTATTTACATATACACTATCAATTATTTCTGTTTTACTTTGCGTGAGGGCTGTTTAACATTAAATATAAATTCGATGAATCCTATTTTCAAGGTATATTACTAATTTTTTTGCAGCTACCCACATTTTCTAAGAATATCGTACCCATAACTTTAAATCTACATTTAACGAAGCGAAGTAGCGAAAATGTGGTATATATTTCTGCTTTAAACAAGAATATATTGTCTGCTATGGCAAATTTAGTTTCAGGGAGGTATCATTATTTACATCAGAATATTTGTCTGGCTTTTTGTTAAATTCAAACATATTACATTTTTTAACTCTTGTTATATAAAAGTTTGACAAGCTTTCCAGTTCGCTTTGTATTCAACTTTCATGAAACAAAATTAATACGAATACAGTACTATTTGAAAAGTAATTAATTAAATGTAACTTTAGTGTTTAATATTGGGCACCGGTTTTCATTAATAAATCATCTTCAGACTAAGAAGTATATAATTTGTTTATGAATCTAT
>JABXWE010006797.1:0-23448 GCA_014611495.1 Limonius californicus
GCACTATGCTCATCTATAAAGCAATCATTCGACCAGTTGCAATGTATGCATGCAGCATATGGGGCTCAGCTTCATCGACACACCTCAGGAAGATCCAGGTCTTGCAAAATAAAATATTACGAATAGCCACGAACTCACCATGGTACGTAAGAAATCAGCAACTACACACCGAACTAAACATTCCAACCATCGAGCAGTTCATCAGAAAAACGGTAAGAACATTTTTCAAAAATATAAACAACTGTGCGGGAGCAACTCACTACAACCTAGGAGCAAAGCATATACACCAGCGCTTAAAACGTAAACTGACCCAAGATCCTCTTTCAACTGATGACAGTGATAGTGAATGACAATAGTGAACGGGTAAACCACTATGGTAATCCCGGTATGTCAATAGTGTTAAATGTAAACTAAGCCAACTAAACCATGCATAGCACTAGATAGCTGAACTGGTTAAAAGAATTAAAAAAAAAAATATTGCCTTCGTAACAAAGCAATATTTCGATGATATTTTACAACTGCCTTTATAGATTGTTTCAATGTATGTATGAGTAAGTTTGATTGCATTTACTTTCAACAATAAGAGATTTTAACTTGAGAAATAAATTCTGGGACACCTATTTATATAAACATTCAAATACAGCAATATTTTAAAAAACTTTACTTGTTATTTAAAAAATTACAAACATATGTACAAATTATAATTGTAAAGCCATAATAGAATTCTCAGTGAGGAAGAATAAAATGGAATTAGCAGCATACAATCCCAAAATTTCCTCACCAGCAATGCTGACTACTTGTTGCTGAGCAACTGTGCCAAACCGTCTTCCAGTGGTGCGGTTTCTCAACTCAGCATTCGCTATTGGTTTATTTTGCCTGTATATGAAGATGTGGTGGCTGGATTCGCATATTACAGAATAACTTATATCTGGGGCACATGCACAAAACTTTTTCTGTTGTTTCGACGCCTGTAAAACAGTTGTGTATTATGCAAATTGAATCAAATTGAATAAATATGGTTACCTGGATGTATCCAAAGGCTAACAAGGTGCCTTCATGTTTTAAAGAAAAGTTGTCATTAGTTCCAGAGGGCATCCACAAGCAGGCGTCCACGTCATAACGTATAGCCATGGCTGGAGGAAGATCTTCGGACAATTTGGTGGTCAGTAAGACATGCTGAGATCCAAGATTGGTTCGATGTGTTACTTCATGGGAAGTACAGCACAGCCGTTCAAAGACTGCAAGTTTGTCATCTTCAAAATCACATTCTTCTATTTGTCTGCTGAAGAGAGGACCATCTTCACCTTGTGCTGTTACCTTAATAAATAACATATTAATATATATTAATAACATAACATTGGATCAAACCAAGCAGAATTCAGAATCAGCTCTTCATGTATAGACCAAATTGTAACAATATGAATAATCCTTGCAATGGAACATCAAACTATACCTAAATTGCGTCGACTTTGACAATGCTATCCACAATATTGATCATGAGGTATTGTGGAAAATACTAAAGGTCTGTAAACTCTATTTGTTGAGCATTGAGCTAGAACGTCAACAAACGCACGTGTCTGACACAGCCGAGCGCGCGCTGTGATTGGTCTACGCAAGATAACGCTAATGCCTCATTACTCAAGGAGTAATTCACGTTCGAAACCCTTACTTTACACTCGTAATTACCGGGTTAAGTTTGTGTGCTTTTTGAGCAGTGTTTATCGGTTTTCGGAGCGTTTGTATAGTGCCTGATGCTTATTTTCCTAAAATGGAGCAAGTTGTTGCAGAAACGTGTAATCGTAGGCCCCGTCCTACTACTTTAAATGAAATACAATTAATAGTAAACTTGTATAATTCGACGTTAGAAGAAAATCCTGAGATTTTACTGATGACATTGTACAATTTGTTGCTGAAACAGTGGGTGTTAGTGTTGCAACAGGAAAAAGAATTTTAAAAGAGTTTCGGGATACTAAAACTTTGTCTTCTCCAATATCTCCCGGAGTTAGAAACAAACTTTTAGATGAAATTGATGGTGCTGTTCTCTTTGCAATTCGTAAGAAGGTACGTGCTATTTTTAAACAAATTGTAATTTTTCTGTACAATAGGTGAAACTTATTTCTAAACTTGCATTTCTGATCTTGGTAAATTTCTGTGTAGGTTCACGAATTTTTTTTTTCGGAACGAGATACCAACCATAAATAACACTTTGACGGTCGTTAACAATGATGGCCAATTGCCGAGTTTTAAGTTTCATATATTTGTAATGCAGATGTCTGCAAGTCCGTATAACACCGTTACTTAAAAAAATGGTTCTTTACAGAACCACCAATTCTTTTAAAAAAGAATTCTGACGTTAATTTAGAAACGCAAGGAATATTACGTAAATACACATCCGGTAAATCAATGCACCTGTCAAGCGTTTGTTTACGTTCTAGCTCAATGCTCAACAAATAAGAGTTTAGATTATCAGACTAATGCATACGAACTATAAAAAAAATTTCCTGGCACTTAAAGCTAAATCTGCGAAGACGAATCAGCTCAATATCTAGCTTATTTGAAATACTAGACAAATTATTTTGGTAGGGATTGTAGCAGGCAGCGTCATATAGGGTGTTTAAAAAATACGTTCGGATATTTTACCCGCTTATAGATCTCATCAATACAAAAAAGGTCGCAATAAACATGGATTCCAAAAATCAACCGTTTTCGAGATATGGAGGTTTTTTAAGATAATAAATATTGCTTGTTATCCCACCCATTAAAACAAATAGCCGTGTAAATAAAACATTTTAATTACAAATAATTAAAGTAGATGTTCTACATGTCCTCTTTCCATTTGTACACAGGGCTTGAATAAACTAAATACCCCCAATTACAAAAGTCGAGCGGATTAAGATCATCGCCCTACCACCTGCTGCTGTAATTAGCGTTTAGGAAATTTCTGACCATGATCGAAAAATGTGCAGAAGCCCCATCGTGTATCCACCACATATTCATTTTATGAATAAGGTGTACATCTTCTAACAATAGTGGCAAGGCATTACGCAAAAAGGCAAAATATAATTGGCCAGTCAAGCGGTTTGGAAGAAAAAAAGGTCCTATCTTTATGGTCTCCATAAACACCAAGTCAACGTTAATTGAAAATCGATGTTGATTCGATTCAATAAGAGCATGAGGGTTTTCATTTGCCCAAACATGGCTGTTGTGGAAATTAAAAATTCAATTTCTTGTGAAACTAGCTTCGTCAGTAAATAAGACTTCACTAACAAAGTCTGCGTTTTCCGCAACTTTCGTCAGTGCCCATCGGCAAAACACCAGACGTGCAGCATAATCAGGCACAATAAGAGTCTGTACTCTTGAATATGGTATGGGTATGATTGCTCCTCACATAACATCACGTAACATTCTCCAAATTAGGTACGCATTAATATTTGCTCGGCAGAAAGTCTCCTAGTACTGGTACCTGGATTTTCTTCAATCCTCCTTAAAATGTTGTTTCGCTTCAGGAAGAGAAACTGATCTTGGCCGACCACCAACACCGTTTCTTGATTTAAATGCGCCAACTTCGGATAAACGTTGATGCAAATTTGTAAAAAATTTTGTCACACGGAAATGCTCGGTTCAGAAACGCTTCGCCATACAAGTGACGTGCCTCATAAGAATTATGATTGGCCAACAACAATAACAATATTGAAACTTACAAAAACTCAAACAAATGTTGTTTTATCCACCATAGCAGACGTGATAAATTCGATTCTGCACTCTTACTCTGCGTAAATACACTTCGTTTCATATGAAATGTACCACCCATTAACAATAAAGCTGCGGGTTTGAAACTTTGCTAAAATAATGTTTTATTATTACGTACGCAATGATCAGGTTTTCATAAAAAAAGATTAGCAATTATAAGAAAACAATAACAACAACGAAAACAAAATTAATAATGTGTAACATCGCCATGAACAGCAATTCATGCATTTGTTCGTCGTGGCATGCTTTCTATCAAGTGGTCTATGTTCTCCTAGGGTATCTCGTTCCATATAACCTAAATTTAGTGTATCAGCTCGTCTAAGTTGTTAGAAGCAATAATCTTAGTCGCCGGCCCGTCATGTCCCAAAGATGTTCGATCGGCGATAAGTCCGATGATCGTGCAGGCCAGGGCAACATTTGCAGTTGTGCTTGTTGCAGGTACGTTCTAGTAATGTTTGCAGTGTGTGGACGTGCGGTATCCTGTTGGAAAATACCGTTTGGCAACGTCTGCATGAATGGTACTAACACCGGTTCCAGGACATTATGAATATAGCGATGAGCATTTAAAGTGCCTGGGATGAACACAAGAAATGATCTTCTACCGAAACAAATCGCACCCCAAACCATAACTCCAGGTGTTAAAGCTGTATGGCGTCTTTGAACAAACTCTAGATTTCGTTTTTCCCTCGATATCGACGTACCTACGTACGGCCGTCATTTGCTCACAAACAAAATCTTGATTCGTCACTGAAGACAATGTTGTTCCATTGCTGCCGCTCTTGACACCAAGCAAGCCTAACAGCCTTGTGATGTGCAGTTAAAGGGAGCCGTTGGAATGGACAGTAGGATCGCAGTCCAAAAGAAGAGATTCTTCTGTAAATTGGAGCCATTGACACGCGGCGGTGAAGAGCTCGCATCCAGTCTACAGCAACAGACGTTGTTGTTTGAAAGCGGTCTCGTGTAGCCTCTTTGAAGAAGACGATCTTCACGAACACTGCTGCTACACGGAGGTTTATCAGCTGGACGATGTCGCTGAATGCCTTCTTCTGACCAAGCAGACCATATTCGTGCAACTGTAGTGTGGTCCCGATAATCGGGACCACACTACAGTTACGCGAGACATTTAAAAAAACCGTTAGGTTAGCTCAGTGTGTTTGCAAGCAAAATTACTGAGCTAACCTAACGTTTTTTTTTAAATGTCTCGCGTAACTCCTGTTACATTCTTGCTTCGCCGCGAGCAGTGAAAGGAGTAATCTATTCGAAAAATTAGTGGGAGGTACCATAGTGGACGATATAAAATTGGTGCACGCTCTCCAAAGAGTCAGTGTAGTACACATGTCCACAGAACAACAAAGTGAAATACCTAGTGAGCCAAGCACTTCCCACCAAGATGAGCGACACAGAGATCGACGACATTCCGACTCAGCCGACTCCGGATCAACCTCCGAACAAGAAGAAACTTATTCGAAAGACAACAAACGCTTTACTGTTCTACTGCACTTGCTAAGGAGTTTAATAACAAAGGAACAGGCAACACCCGCATTTCAAATGACACTATCCGATATAACAGACACTATGACATCAGAACAACTTCAATTTGCAGTGGATGTGAGGTTACTCTCCGCCCAATCATTGACGGACAGGTTAACCATCCTGACAGAAGATACAAGTACGTACATGAAGTTATCCGATTTAACAACACTACAGAGCTTCATGCAATTCTTGAAGGCGCAACTAGAGCTGCAACAAAAACAATTTTTGGACTCGCGGCAATTCATAACTTACCAGGGTTCGAACATGTCCACATCATCCACTGCAGTAGATGGCAGAATAGGGAATGCAAATGTTTTGGATCCAACTTTTGCTTTGACAGAAAAAAATCACGAACTATTGCAATTAGCGAAATCAAATATTATGATTGGGAAAATATCATCAAGTATCTCAATCAAGGAAACCGATGGACTGTTGCAATTAACAGCTCCTGGCGAACCGTCAAATTTTTATCTGGAATTAAACTTATACCTGATGAAAGATTATATGAGCGCCCCAGACAAGGAACGTTGGCGTACGGCAACTAATTAATGTTTACTAAATATTGTTTTGTTTCTAAGCAACAGGTCGATGAGAGATAGTAGACGAACACCACAACCACTTGATTTTTTTAATAGAAATAGTGATCATTTCATACGCAATAATAAAACATTATTTTTGAAAAATTTTCAAACCCGTAGCTTTATTTTTAATGGGTGGTGCATTTCATGTGACACTGAGCATAATTTGGCTGTATCTTGAAAATGGGTGATTTTCGAACTCATGTTTATTACGACTTCTTTGTTTGTATTGATGAGATCTATAAGTGGGTAAAATATCCGAACATAATTTTTAAACACCCTGTATATAGGCATCATCGAAAATATGTTTTGGCTATTCCAGTGAGATAATTAATTTTTAGCAAAGTTTATAAGAATTATTTTTTCACAAATTAAAACTGTTAATGTTGATCATAGCTTGAATCGTTTTCTATAATAGTCTCACTTTTTAAAAATATTAACTTTAAGAGTTCTCCTAAAATATTTAAATCATTAAATGTTGTGGATTTGGTCTGCTAGTTCAAATTAGTGCGGTATTAACCAAAAATAAAACAAAGAAACTTCTGACATCTCTCCTCAGTATGAATTCCCTTGGGAGAATAGAGTGGCCACTGGGACATAATGTATTGATTCTTTCCATTTTACGCGATCTTTTGCTTCTATACTGAGTTTACGCGTAGGCTTTCCAGTTAGTTTGATTAGTTTGTCTATTCATCTGGTCGGCAAGCGACCTCTAGATCTCATTCCTTCCACTTTCCCTTGTATTACATGTTTTTCCATGCTGTCTGGTTGCGTTCCTGTATTTTGCTTGATAATCGTCTCTTGATATTCAGTTCTCGTAAAATTGTTTGTGCGGTGTCCAGTCCATGGCCTCACATACCAGCAAAACAGAGTTGCGCTAATACTGCCTTCCCAGATACTTTTATGCGGCATTTCGCATTTACAAGTTGGTTTATGTCAAATGCTATCGATTGCAGTCATTAGGGTGTTAATTTACTTAGTTTAAATGGATTCTTAAAACAGTTTAAAAACCCAATTCGGGGAGTATCCCTACTATATGTAATAATGACCTCGCGCAATGAAGAGTTTAAATGGGCTGTGCTGATAAAGCGTCAGACTCTCACTCTGAAAATCCGATTTCGATTCCCACACAGTGCCATTTTTTAAATTTAATTATTTGTTAATGTTAGCTGTATTACAGTTTTTTTATATAATATTGTTTATTAAGTAAAAATGATTTTGTTTTACTATTTGTCAATAGTTTCTTAAGATGAGTTGAGTTCGGGACGCGCTGGGATACAAATGCTTTATCGGCGCGCTCGAGCAAAACTGCTTATCGAGCCTTTAAAAAGGAACAATTTGGGTGCAAACTTTCATGGTCGGGTGTGTGCAATTTTATTAAAGTGCGTTTACGAGCCAAGGGAGGATCTACCTGGAAATCGATTACAGGTGAAAGATTCGTGACCGACAAGGGAACCAAGAGGACGGAGGGAAACCGAAAAACCCAAGAAATACAGGAAATACGAAAATACAGAATAAAAAGATAAGTGGTTAAAAGTTTAAGTAATCTTTTGTAGGTGTTTGCAGGACTTGTAGTCAATAAAATAAAATAAAATAAAATAATATTGCGCACCACATGAATGCAAACAGAAGCGCAGCTAGGGCCACTTTTCGGGTACAAGCCACAAGCGTAGGGGCAGGTAGTGGATGTTGCCAGCCGAGGCAACCAAAAAAACAAATTCCTGGAAAACGGTCATAAACACTCAAACCCAGAATAACAACCCAAATTGGGGTCAACTGCCAGGGAAATATTTCTTGGCGACTACAGTGGCTCAGCCGTAGCTTCAATGACGGGGCCCACTCTTGAGGGGAATAAAATAGTCGCGTTTACTATTTTACTGACGGTCAGGGAGCGGACAATTTCACAAAAGAGGAGAAAGCGCCATAAATTTCAAATTACGAAATTTAATCTTAAATTTAAAATTTTAATTTTAAGTTAATTTAAGATATTGCAAAATATTTCAGTGCGCAGATCCGGGTAGGCCAATTAAGGCAAATCTAGGACTCGGTAACTGCAACCTCTACAAGTAAGGGAAAACGATCTGAAACTATAATCTCCTTTGATCTCTATTAAATTAATCTCCCTTAACGAATTCAAAGCGTAGCTTCGGGAAAACCATATAACAGACCGCAAAAGTCGTGTTCAGCATTTGAGTAGGTAAAACGGGAAAAAGGGGCCAACAAAATAAGTTAACAATCAGGGTTGGGGCAAAAGTCAGAATATTTCACACTTAACAGTAAAACAGAATATAATAAGAACAATTACGGTTTAAGCATTGGGAACATCTAAAGGTAACAAACGAATTGTACACTTTAATATCATTCACTTTTAATTAACTTAACTTGATACTTTAATTAACGTAATCCCAGTCAATTCAATTTCATTTAGAGCGGAGATCCCTGTTACCTAACCAAATAAGAGACCGCAAGAGTCGCGTTTAGCATTATTTTGAGTAGGTAAAACGGGAAAAAGGGGCCAACAAAAGATAAGTTGACTATCAAGGCCAAAGCAAAATTCAGAATATTTCACACTTAACAGTAAAACAGAATATAATAAAGACAATTACGGTCTAGGCATTGGTAATATCTAAAGGTAACAAACGATTTGCACACTTTAATATCATTTACTTTTAACTAACTTAACTTGATTACTCTAATTAACTTAACCCCAGTTATTTAAATTTTAATTTAATTTAGAGCGTAAATCCGGGCAAACCAAATAAGAAAGCGCAAAAGGCGCGTTTAGCATTATTTTGAGTAGGTAAAACGGGAAAAGGGGTCAACAAAAGATAAGAAATTCTAGAAGGGAAAACAATAACGAAACGGCTCACCACATCAAGAATCAAATACTGGGCACATATCCTAAGAAGACCTGCCAACCATCCTCTACAGCTAGCGTATGCCATGCAAACAGAAGAAAAGAAGATCGGAGGACCATGCTACACGTGGAGTACATCACTGGAGAGGGACATCCAAAACACCGGCATACCCAAACAGACATGGGAGGCACGAAGAAAAAAGGATATACGAAGAGAGGTAAGAAGAATCTACGCACTAATCGAAGACTCCGATCAAGAATCGGCTGAAGAAGAACAGGCTAACGGAGAAGAAGAAGAATGAGAGTGAGGAAGGGGAGAATAACAGAGAAGAAATGAAACATGCACCAAGGGGAAAGCAACCGACGGAGATCTAGCGGTCAACTGCAGAGGGGAAGGTCAGGAAAAGAAGGAGATACAATCCAGATGCGAACCTCCAACTCAGTGGTAAAATAGTTGTAATTAGGGTGGTAAATAAGAAGTCGTTAATTAGTCATTAGGAAACTAAGATAGGGGAGCCTCTTACCTTAGGACGATAGATAGGTACGGACAAGAACAAGGTAAAACTGGATACCACAGATTAGGTGCTAAGGCATAATAGCAAAACGGACAGTTGAAGAAGCTTGGGAGTAAATACTAAGTAGTTTAATAGCTATTAGGAAACTAAGATAGGTGTAATCTGTAACCTTAAAACAATAGAAATATGTGAAATAAGAACAATGTGAAACTTTGACACCAAAGTTATTAGGTTAAAATGCATAATAGCATAACGGTCTCGGCTACGTACTCAACACCCATTGATGCGTAGTTTACTAACTACCCGGTGTTGTAGCAGCGGTGTCTTGCGGTATGCATTGCAGACATGCTAACGTTGTGCAATACCCCACCCGATCCCACCCTATCCATTAAATCCCTCCCCACTTACTGGCATGGGGTGGGCCTGGCGTAATCCAGGATTGACCCTCGAGTCGGCTCCATGTCAGGTGATGACGATGATGATGATGATGATATTTGTCAATAGTTTCTTACACCTTATTGCTAGTAAGAGTTGGCACGTTCGGTATGAACAATTAAAATAAAAATAAGTTTATCAAAGGAATTGGTAATAAAACTAACATTAACAAAAATTAAATTTAAATTAAATAAAAAATTGTCCCCAACTAGGAATCGAAACCGGGTTTCTCGCGCGACAATGTGGGGCTACAACATACCGGTCCATTCAGCCTCGTTGTTGTGCAGTCATTGGTACACAGTGCTTCCCAAAAGTAACGGATAAATTCTATAAAATCGTTGAGAAAAATATTTCATAAAAATGCTCGGACACGTCGATTTTTATTTTTAAATTGTCATTTAGAGTTGTAATTTTCAACCCCCCACCCCTCAACCCCTAAGCCTTAGCAACTCCAACTTTAAAATTTCAAATAGCAAAGTACCCCTTCTGATACCTCATCTGATAGCTTTCCTTATGCTGAATACAACAAAAAAAGTGGTTCAAAATCGGTTGATAAATAACGAAGATATTTACCAAAATGAATTCAAATGAAAGTGCCAATATTCGAGCAGGCGTTGATACGGTTCTAGCAATGTGTGGTAAAAACAATTGAAGTTTATGTTCTCAGTACGTCCTGTAAACACTGCGATGAGTTTTGAGAAATTAAGAAAAAAAAATATTTTTTAATAAGAAAAATCAACGCCTGCTCGAATATTGGCACTTTCATTTGAATACATTTTGGCAAATACCTCCGTTATTTATCAACCGATTTTGAAAAACTTTTTTTGTTGTATTCAGCATAAGGAAAGCTATCAGATGAGGTATCATAAGGGGTACTTTGCTATTTGAAATTTTAAAGTTGGAGTTGTAAGGCTTAGGGGTTGAGGGGTGGGGGGGTTGAAAATTACATCTTTAAATGACAATTTAAAAATAAAAATCGACGTGTCCGAGTATTTTTATGAAATATTTTTCTCAACGATTTTATAGAATTTATCGGTTACTTTTGGGAAGCACTGTATAATAGGGGAATACAGCGAATTGGGTTTTTAATAATTGATTTAAATTAAACAAAAGAATTTTCCAAAGACTTCAATCTATAATAGTTGACGCAAATCAATTTTTTAAAGCTAAGTGACGCAAATAAAACTGTCTGGGAAGAGAGTATCGGCGCAGCTCTGTTTTGCCTCAGCTAGATGTTTCTTTGTTTTATTTTCGATTATACGTTAATACCGCACTAACTTAAATTGGCAGATCAAACTCACAACATTTATTTAAATATTTGCGCAGCAAGCGTAATAAACACTAACTCTTAATTTTGTAAAATAAGTTTTTATAAGCAGTTTCTAAAAAATATTTATCCTTATCGGAATTGCCAAAAAATGATTTTGATAGTGTTTATAACTTTATACATAGCTATACTGTTTATTACAATCTGACCAAACTCAACTATTCTTCTTCTTCGAGTGCTTTATCTCTTACGAGACGTAGCAATTTTTCTCCTATGCCTGTGTTGTGCATTTAAAGTAACACAGACATAGAGGACCTACAGCTTAACGTGGGCTCCGAACCACGGGAAGTGTAAACACTTTTACTACAGAAAAGATATACTAAGCAGAATACCTCGCTGGTTTGCATTGCCTTGCAAGAGAGAACGGCCGTTAAAAATACGATGTTCCGGGAAAGGAGAATTGAACCCAGGACCTGCAGCGTAGAGTTCTAACGCGCTAACCTCTAGCCCACGGCCGCCAATTATTCTAATATTTCAAATAACATATATGAAGCTGATTCGTCTTATCAGCCTCATCCTGTAGGTATAAAACAAGGATTCATAGTTTCCTCAACGATATTTTTGGTTGCATTCATTTAATCCATAAAATCGTATGCAAAGAAAATGAGAGGGATATTTCTAATAATTCGAAAATTTAGAATTTGCAGATTACATTTGTTTAATACCTTCAGTAGGTATATCGAAATATACAAGAAATGCCAGAAAAACTAACATATAAAGCACAAAAAATAGGCTTTGATTTAAACACATCAAGACAATGTCAGCAAGCAACATTGAAAAAACAAACAAAACAGTAGACAAAAAAATACTGAAAACAAAAAATCCCTAAATTTCTTGGGAAATACAGCACCTATAATTCGAGGAACCAGAGAAGACGTCCATGCAAAAATAACCAAAGCAGTACAAAGATTTTATACGTTGAGGAACATATGGCAACTCAATTAACTATTAATTAATGAAATACAAACTTTGAGAGTGTGCTAAACTATGTTTTCTTGCTTGCAAAACCGATCAAGTGTTATTAAAAAACTTCATACGTTTATCAAAAATTCTCACTGATAATTGTTAAAATAAGATGGTGAAAAACATTTTCAAACGGGGAATTATGGGCAAGAACTAAATAAGAGCCAATAGCAAAAACCATAAGAGAAAGAAAATGGAGTTGGATAGGTCATGTGCCCTGCAAAAGAGAATCAGGGAATGAAATAATATAAACAAAATCTACAGAAGAAAAATGGTGAGGGACTGTACACAAAGTAGGTAATGCCCTCTATGAGTCATAAACAAATATTATAAAGCTAGTTTTCCTACCTCAGTGTCACTGCACAAATGTTGCAGCCTCTGATGTGCTTCTTCAACGACGTTTGGATCAAGGCAATGTTCACCAGTTTGGTCATCTTCTATCACTTCTGGCCACATTAATCCCACCTCCACTTTTGACAAGAGTACCTCCAAGACATTGTTCGATATGGTCCATGTAGTGACTTCTGGATCGATTCCATTAGTAAGCTTTCCTTTTAGCAAAACCACATCTTGACAACTGATATTGATTTCAGTGGCCTGAACATTTACATGAACCTTATCTTTTTCAAAATTCTCCGGTAATTCAAAGTTCAAAGTGATATTTTCATACGTCTGTACCCATTCGTATTTCTTGTTGGATGATTCAGGCTGCACTTTATCTTCAATTGGATTTTCTGAGTCTACAGTGAACTTACAACCACTGTCACTAACGCAGTAAATTGCTGAACAGGTTGGTTCTAAATACGCATAGTAAAGGTCACCTTTTGATTTTATTTCACGTAGAGCAACAGCCCCCCATGACTGATCATCTGCTTGCAGTAATGTAACCCAATGTAAAGCCGCAGAGTGTTTTTTGGATGAACTCTCTTGCTCTACAGAAAACAGCAGACAATTTAACTTTTTATCCACACAAACTATATCTTGAATTACAAATTTCTGCTCAGGTCCAATTACTTCATCACAAAAGACGCATTGCCAGGTAAGATTATCGTCTCGTGAACCTGTGTCTAGAACATACAGCATTCCGGTTCCATCGGAAACCACAGCTATGTGTTTTGAAGCAAATTTTAAGGAGAAATTATAGTCGCCTTGCCTTCGTTCCCTAGAAGTAGGCACTTCCCAAACTTTAAAAAGTGATATTGTACCGGAAAATTCATCCAAGTATGCTTTCTGCACATGCCAGGATTTGTCTATGAAGTACACGGAACCTCTGTCGCCAAATGTTTCGCCTACTAGATGATTATGTAGGCCAAATAGTTTGGCATGAAGAAAGGAATATTGACTCTCGGACGGCAAAACTCTGTCTACGTTAGTGTTCAGAGTTTCTTTAACAATTGGAATCTTTTCCAAAGACAATTTGTACCCGTTGAAGTTTGGATCAAGCAGATCGCGGTTCGGGCGAAGGTCCAATAGTTTTGGCGGCATATCAGGTTAATTAATCGTGATTTTAGTAACACATACAGAACACTTTTATTACTTAACTAAGTAAAATGAAAGCCACAATTATTAATATTTGATTAAACCAACATAACCTATTCTTTCAGGTACGTCTAATAACATTATGGCTGTGACTAAAGACACGGTGACGGACATCAAGATTATATTATATATTAAAAATATGTTTTTAATAATTAACATTCAAAAAGAGACTGGAATTAAATAAATACTGGGTATAATTAATATTCTTGTTAGAAATTAATTAAGACCCTACTTTTATACTGCGTTAATACAATAAATTAAAATACTACTTTATTTAAAATTCTTTGGAAAATAATATCCTCCTGCATGGTCGTTAGTCCTGGGACTGGTTTGTCGCAGCTTTCCATTTTCCCCTATCTAAAGCCTTTCTCTTCATTTCCTCATAGCTGTTGCTTCCCGAGTCTTGTATTATTTGTTTTATATATTGAAGACGGGGGCGTCCTTTTGGGTTTTTACCGTTTACTTTCCCCTCGATAATTGTTTTCATTAATCCATTTTTTCTCAGGATATGGCCTATTGTTTGGGTCCTTTTCTTCGTTATGTGTCTCCATATTTTCATTCTTTCTTGCATTTGTTCTAAAACTTCTTCGTTTTCCTTTGTGTCCAAGAAAATAAAAATAATATATCCGAAAAAAAGACTATCAAATTTTTGCTATAAAAAAATTTGAAAAAATGTGTAGCATGAAAGTAAGACAGTGTGAGCTGTTTAATATCAGTGACTACAATTTTTTGACGGATTTTCTGGTAGTTTATTTAGAGATCATGGCACCATTTAGGTTAAGTGTTCATCTAAACTCTAAAACCTCAAGTGATTCTCTATTGGAAGCTATACATAAAAATAAAATTAAGTTTGCACGGGAAAGTAATGGCAACATAGATTTAAAGCGTAACCATAATTATTACTATCGGATACAAAAATAATTAAAAATTAGGATTTTATTAATTTGGAGCAAGAGTATTTTCGAATAAAAAAAGTAAGCAATAAATTAAAAGTTTCTAAATGGTTTTAAGTATCCGTTAAAACAGTTCTTGTACTTTTCTATCAAAGATAGCAAATAGTTTTTGTAAACATCATAAATGTTAGTATGTATCTGCCTTTTTAGGACTTAATACGTTAAAAATAGCATACGGCCTGTTAAACAACTGAATGTTTAATTCCATATGATGTATTCCAATGATTTTTGAGTAACTAAGTATTAATTACGAAAATTAAGAAAAAGGCTTTAAATGCGAGCTTTGATAGTAAATTTAAAATTATTGTAGACATCTGTTACGCCTCTTCTAAGTTATCACAAATTAGAGCCGATATTAAAATATTTTTTTTTAAATTGTGTATGGTTTGGTGCGCCTCTATTACAATTTTTATATTAAAAAAAAATGTGCACAGTCTACTTTTAGGGCATAAGAGCTATGTAAAGTATTTCAATTGAATTCATAGTGTTTTAGTAAATGGGCTTTAAAAGGAATTTAAAAAAAATAGAGTGTTTAGTTTTGAAGCTAGAAAGTTTTGTAAAACATTCAGCTTGCATTAAGGCTCTTTATAACAGCTATAGTGTTTGAAAATTTTAGTAAACCTCTACATTTCAAGTTCGTCAAAATTGAACTCGTCGTTGCTATGATACCGACAACGCACTGTCTCTCTTTCTCTCACACATACAAGCGCGCGCGCACGCACAAACGAACACAACGATCCCGCAATTTTAAAAATTGTAGACGTATATAAGTCAAATTAAACGTTTTGTGGTAAAGGGTTAATGTCCCTCTGCTAAAAATTCAAAATTTTGGATAAATTTTAGGGGAACCCTGAAACATGAACTGTAAATATATTTTTTTAAAGAATCACCGAGTTGCCTTTAGCTACTCCATGATTCCCATCCCACTCAGTCTTATCCCTCCCCAGTACATTTTCTTATTATTCACGGGTCTAACATGCCCCATCCTTGAAAACCCCCTGCCCCAACTATAACTAAGATACCACAAACATCCTGGGAAAGTGCAGTGCTCAGGATTCGAACCTGAGCGACTTTGGTAGAATCACTTCGAAGTCAAGCGTCTCGGCTCGGTTAATAAGTAAAGTAAACTATTTTTTAAGTCTTTGTTTGCTCTATATGTCGTAAAATGTAATTAAATTCCTTAAAGCCCATTTAGAAAAATATTTGTTTATTGAAATTTCGAATACGGCCCAATTTTTACAGTTGGTTCCTAACAAAAATGGTTTTGTACACTATATTTCTAATGCCCAAATGCTATTAAATAATTTTCGGTTTTGAATAGAATGTAGAATAAATTTTGTATCTATAAATATTGTTATACGCCACCCTGACATACTATAAAAAGAAATCCGCATTTATGTAGCTGCAATAAATATTTATGAACAGATAGACCTTTTCAAAAATTTTATTATGTGCAATATTAAGCGAGAAAAATTATTAATATAATTTTAAAAATTAAAGCTCGCAGGTAGCTTCTGATGAACGAAGTGATAAGAAAATGCGTATAATTATCCATAGATTGCAAAATGTTGTCGAGGATAGTAAAATAAAAACTACCTTTCTCCACGACCACTACGGAATTTCACAATTCTGAAATCAATTTTGATAATAGAAAGTTAACATTCTAACCCTTGTTATGGAAGAAATATTCTAAAACACTTACCGGCTTATGCATTTTGCATGTATTACATTCCATCACTAGTAATGGAATTAATATTCCGTAACAGTATAACAAAAAAAACTGTTAGTCTAGGAATCCATGACTAACAATTGACTGGAAACGTCATAATTTTGCAATTTCTTTGTAAATATTTGTTCCAAATCTTATTAATTTTATTGTATTTATTACATATTTTGTGGTCGTGGAGAAAGTATAGTCTGCTACTCGATTGGGAATGGAAATTCGATGCTCGTGGTTCCTCACGCTCGCCTTCGGCTCTCGTTCGGAAGATTCCACTTGCATCGAATTTCCATTCCAACCTCGTTACAGAATGTACTATTCCTCTACAGCCAATAGGACGGCCGCCGTAACAGATCACGTGATCATGCATGAAAAAGAAAGGAAGTAGACTATTGCACTCAAGAGTGTAATTGTTTTAGTAAATTAATTTTTAAATAAATATGTTTCGTTTTTAAATTAATAGTGCGGTCTACGAACGTTCTAATTATTTGGTCGCTTGTGTGCGCTGCACATATCGCACAATGAGACGTGAGGACCCTGTATAATCCACTACAAGTTCTTGTGTTTCGGCTCAGGATAGAACGTGAACTTATACATCAGTAACAATGCAGTTTAGAAAATTTGCATTGTAGCCTCAAGTCTGAACAAAGTCTATCTATGATGCAATTCTTCTCTGTTTTTGCTTATTAATAATAAGACTATGCGGGACACGCTTGGCGCAAATGTTCTTCTTTTCCAACTCTTCCTGTAAAATTTGTCGGATCGTCTCCTTATTCATGTTCAATTCATCTATCATACTCAGAGGGTTATTCGACGATGTTTTGCCACAATTCAACGAACACTTGCGATTGAATCTGCATTTCAGGAGATCGCCGGACGCCCGGCTCTAGCGTAGTCTTGTACAATTGTACATCCTCATGCCCATCTTTGAAACGTTTAAATTATTCAAACACACGAGTACGGCCTAAAGTGTAATCACCATACACAGTTTTCAACAGTTTATAAGTTGCTGTTGGAGTTTTTCCTCATTTTCAGCAAAATTTAATGTTCACTCGTTATTCCATGACGACCGACAGCAACTCAAGTGCGCGCTAGCGTCCTGCGCAGAAACTAACAGCATCTACCGCCATCTGTTGAAAAAAGGGGTGAACTATTATATGCTGCTTTACTTTCACCCGTCGCGTGCTGCAGCGTAAATCTGGGAATTATATTGTTAAACCTTGTATATCTTGTGGTACATTTCCTAAAATAGTGAAAGTCGTAATTAATACCAAGAATGTATGAAATAAATGTTGGAGATAATAACGTAATTGAAACGGAATTAATTAAAGTAATAAAACGCCGGGATTTTCCTGGAAATCTATAGGTTATTATTTTACGCTACGTTCGAATTTTTTAATAATAAGCTCATAAGTTGCAAATAAAACAAATGGCGTTTAGTTTTATTTTATTTCAAACTATTAAAATAGGTTTGGTCAATCTATTTATTATAAATAGGTACATATCTATAAACTTGTAAATATAACAACATGTAAAATTAAATTTTGCAATATATCGTCTACTATTTAATGAAACAGTTTAGGAGATGCAACAACACATTTCATTTACAAAATTTGCTATAAAAGCAGCGCCGGATTTAGACCTTACGGGCCCCTAAGCAAATTTTATAGTGCGGGCCCCCTATTTTTTTTCTTGTACGATACAAGCACAATGGGAACGGGGATTGAACAAAGAAACCCATTTTTTACATTTTACAAATTTATTCACATAGATTCAGATTATACAAAGTTATAAAAGTAGATTAGAAGTTATAAGTACAGATATAAGATACTTAATAATATAATAATATTAAGAGCGTAGGCGCAATTTTACAAAATGTCTAACACTTCAACCCGATGTCACGTAACTAACGCCAAGGTCGCCAAGTCAAAACTGCCTAATCACAGCCGCGTCTACAGGCTTATATTCTCGTGACCGTATGCCTAGAAATTTCGAGATGCATTCTCCAGTTCATTCCAGTTTAATCGCGAACCACACGAGCGCTCTGGGTGATTCATCATGGCACTAGGACATTCTGATACGCAACACAGTGGCGTAACAATATATTTTTTATATTTTTTTACTTGTGGCGCGGGCCCCTTTGTGGTGCGGGCCCCTAAGCAGCTGCTTATGTTGCTTATGCTTAAATCCGGCGCTGTATAAAAGTATATGATAATCTGTATTCTGCCTGCATATTTACTTTGAGAAATCTATCTTATAAAAGCTTTCTATTTACGACTAAAACAGCTATCGGTATTTTAACCTCATATTTAAAATAATATTTTACTACATCGAGGGCACAGCACAATGATAATTTTATTACTATCTATTCAGTAATAGAGAAAATTAGGTAACCGAAGAATTAAGCTGACAAAATTTACACATTTAAAGTCGTAAGCGAATGAAGACAACGGGTAACGATCAACGTTACGCTTATTTGCATATAAACACTATCTATAGAACATTCCTGCTATATGCAACTACAAAAGAATGTTTGGGTATTAAAAAGTGGCAGCATTTACGCATTTTCTGCCTATACATTATTATTATTATTAATAATATTATTGATTATTATTTCCACTACTTACTAAATTCTTTTATAAAAGTAAGGGATTGCTCAAAGTATAAAAAATATATGTATATCGTACAAATGTAAATAATGTTTTAAAACTGCACTGTAGATTCTAAGATTAATAAAGAATATTTTTTTAAATGTCATCCTTGCCATGGCGTTTTAGCTGTATTTAAAATTTTACAAAAGTCATTAACCTTCTAATCATAATTTCAGGGCATTTGGGCGCAGCCGTTTTGGTGCTGCCGTTTAGGTGCCGCCGTTTTGGCGCCTGGGCATTTGGGCGCCGTTCTCGATTACTATTACAAACTTTTATTTAGTTTCTCTTGTTTGTATGTATGTATGTATGGTCAAATCCCCGGTTGGGAACCAATCCTAAAATACTCATTTAAGGTGATGCTTTGCAAAAAAATTCTGTAATAAATAAAACACATGTTATCATGTCTAGGACGAAAAAGGAAAAAGTAATGCCGACCTATGTCTAATCGGGAAAAAAAATATTTTTGATGTAGACGTCAACTTATGTAACTATTTGTAGGTACTTTATTATAAGATAGGATATTTTTATACTAATAAAATATACGAGGGGCGCGATCGCTGCAGTACGCTTGCGCGTCTGCTCCAAGCGTGTTCTGCGCGCGTTTAAACGCCATTTGCAGCCGTATCGTCTGTCTGTGTGCTGAGCTGTAGTTTATAATGTTTAAGAAAATTGAGTCGCCCGCCGACTGTGCAATACGATCTATAATTCTATTCTTGAGTGCAAGAAACTTGGCAGCAGCGGAAATTCACCCTTAGATTTGTGAAGTTTACGGTGATAATGCTATGAGTGACAGTGAAGTTCGAAAGTCGGTGAGAATGTTCAAGGACGGGCGGGTTAATGTGCATGATGAGCCACGACCTGGCCGACCTTCCTTGTTTTCTGAAGATTTGGTTCGTGATGTGGACAACAAAATTCGAAAGGACCGACGATTCACGATTTTAAAGTTATCAATTGAATTTCCACAGGTATCAAGGTCGGTTTTGTACACCATTGTTTCGTAGAAACTGAATTATCGAAAATTGTGTTCTCGGTGGGTTCCAGGACTGCTTTCTGACGATCACAAAACAAAAAGATTGGGCTGTGCTTTATCGTTTTTGAGTCGATACAAGCAGGAAGGAAATGAATTGTTGGACCACATCGTTACAGGAGATAAGATTTGGTTGTCTCACATGACTCTTGAGTCCAAGCAACAGTCTATGGAATGGCGACACACATCGTCGCTAACCAGAGTAAAGCCAAACAGACAATATCCGCACGAAAGATCATGGCAACTGTCTTTTGGGACAGGAAGGGATTTTGTTAGTGGATCTTATGCCGAGAGGCACAACAATCATTTCTGATGCGTATTGTGTGACCTTGAGAAAACTCCGGCGTGCCATACAAAACAAGCGGCGTGGCCTACTGTCTTCCGGTGTGATGTTGGGCCATGACAATGCAAGACCACATGTTTCTGCACAAATGCAAGGTCTAATCAGGTCTTTTGGACGGAAACAACTGGATCATCCACCTTACAGTCCAGACCTTGCACCCAGTGATTTTCGCTTGTTTCGGTACTTAAAGGAGTTCCTTGGTGGTCAACGGTTCAACGGCGACGAAGAAGTGAAAACTGCAGTCATGGATTGGGCTTCTTCACAGGCGGCAGATTTTTTTGACGTCGGAATTCAAAATCTTGTTGAGCGGTATGACAAATATTTGAACAAAAATGGAAATTATTTAGAAAAGTAGATGAAAGTATGCAGAATATAGAAAAAAATATATTTTATTGATATTTACAGTATTTTTCTTCTTATTAAAAATCGGACCTTATTTAAAAAATAGCCATCGCATATGGTCAATATTACAATTTACTCTCGGCTTAGACCGCGTCGTCATTTGGGAACTATACCTAGCATTATCAGGTAATGACCCACATGTAGCTTGTCAGCATTTGCTCTAGAAGTTTGCGCAATATTTGGTCGTAGGCTCTGCCTGCCTACACAGGGCCGTATGCTTAGATTATTTAAATCTTGGGATACTGTTCCCAGTGTTCTATTCACTCTGCAGATGCAAGCTTCAATGTCTTCCGAAACGTTAGGTGGTGTCTACGAACAAATATTGTTCAAACTTCTGGAGCAAATGCTTGTAAAGGCAGACAAGCTGCAGGGCGGTCCTGACCTGATAATGCTGGGTGTAGTTCCCAAATGACGACGCGGTCTAAGCTGAAAGTAAATTGTAATATTGACAGTTCGAGAAACCGCGAAATATATATATATATATATATATATATATATATATATATGTACAATTTCGAATCTAGCTTTATTTTACTTGAACTTTCAAATGAACCGTATTTGAAGAATTGTATACCAAATTTTAATAATTTTTGAAAACAAGCTTCTATTAAAATATACGATATTGAGGATGGTTCCTAACCGAGTACTGGGCGCCGAAGTGTCTGCCTCGAAAACGACCGGCGGCAAAACATCCAGGCACCAAAACGGCGGCTACAAATAGCGGCGCCAAAACAGCAGCGCTCAAACGGCACGTAAGTCGTAATGTACCATTGTGATCATTGAAATTTTCAAAACGAATAGGCTACGGATAGCATACGTCTATATTTTGTTCAGAATTGTACTGTACTAATTTATATATTACGTTTGGATCTTCTTCAGCAATTTAATGGTTGTAGTTTCATTAATTATTTTCATTATCGCTTGCAATTACATGAAGTAATTATAAATAACCCCTTAGTTTGACGGATGACAAACTGATACTATTTTATTTCTTATTGATTTTCTTCGACTGCCTACTCTGATCGAAAATTTAAATGAAAAATCTGGGTAAACAACCAAGAAACTTACCTACTATGTAAGGAGCTATCAAAAAAAAACAAAATTAATTAGAGCAGGCCGTAGACATGAAAGCGAATGTTGTAACTCTATGGTTACAAAGCGTTTCGCGAGACTAACTTCATGCTATTCTTAAACAAGTAGATAAGGTAAGCTTATAAAATGTGAATGTCAAAACATTATAACGTAAAAATTTCAGGAAAATTGTTTTTACTGCGATACAAAAAGTGTTTATGATTGAGATTTATTTGGCGAATGGCAGTATTGACTCGTGATCGTATGCAGAATTTCCAGGAAGAACATCCGGATCTGGTGATCACTCTTTTTATTCTGCCCTCGATAGAGTTATTTTCAGAAACTGGCTGCGTAACAAGGAAAAAAAGTAGCCCTCAACCAATAAAGAAAAATGATGAACTATTCGGAATATTAGGGAAATTGTTATCAACGCAACTCGCCTCCCTACGGGCTGTTTCCCAGGAGGACACATATCCATTCAAGAGAGCTGTAGACATTTTTTCATCTTATATAATACCTAATTGCCTAGAGGCAGCCGTGGACTAGAGGTTAGCGCGTTAGACTTCTACGCTGCAGGTCCTGGGTTCAATTCCCAGTACCGGAACATCGGATTTTTAACGGCCGTTCTCCCTCGCAAGGCAATGGCAAACCAGCCAGGTATTCTGCGTAGTATATCTTCTCTGGAGTAGAAGTGTTTACACTTCCCGTGGTTCGGAGCCCACGTTAAGCTGTGGGTCCTCTATGTCTGTGGTACTTTAAACGCGCAACACAGACATAGGAAAAAAGATCGCTACGTCTCGTAAGAGATAAAGCACTCTAAGAAGATATAATACCTACTTTAATTTGATTTCTGCTTAATTAAATGTGAATAAGATTCTTCTTTGTTTTGATATTGACATTTCATAACCTAATTTTAAATAGTTGTTCAGAAGTAGCATGAAGTTAGATTCACGAAATACTACATAACCAGGAAGTTCGACATACGTTTTCACGTTTTCGGCCTACTGTAATTTTATTTATTTTTGTTTTACAATTTAAAGGAATATAAACATAATCGAAGCAGCGCTCCTTTTGCACAATGCCCGTTAAAAAAAGGTAACATCCAAACGTCTTCACCAACTTTACATAAATACATTTGCATAGTCTCATCTGAAAAATTGTGCGCTTTAATTAAATAACTTGCCTAAGTTTAACTTTTTACTTTTGACAGATAAAAGTTTCAGATAATAGAATAAACTGACACAGCTTACGTTTTCAAATGCTAATCTCATTGGTAATACATTTGGTTTTAGATGGTGTTTATAATTGTCAGGGTGCAACCGGCTGTTTTTAAATGTAATACTGTTATTGGTTAAGCTGTCATGTGATTTTCGAAGTTGTACAAAGTCAGCATACCATATATTATAACCACCCAGCTACCAATATCAGCAAGACGGTCCTGCAGCTATTGTTAAAGCTGTGAGGTGTCAACACTTGTCAAAAATATGTAGAGGGCAATGAGCAGGCACGTGCCCGGTATTAAAGTGGGGAAGAATTTCAACGTTCCGAGGACACATCCCCAATAAACCAAAATTTCGTTCCAGACACGTCTTGGAAACGTCAATGAGTAACTTGTCGGTACTTTACAGATCTTTTAGTTTAGATGTTTAACACATTAAAACAGCTTTACATACAAGTATACAGGAAATGGCTGTAAGCAAGTATGGTAAGTGTTTTTAATATTCTAAATAGTAACTAGGCAGAATTTGTTAATTAGGTCATAATTCTGGGACCTCGGTGGTCTA
>JABXWE010006798.1:0-33824 GCA_014611495.1 Limonius californicus
CAATTGTCGCTATCAGATGATAGTTTTGTACCGGTTCATGGAAAATTCATAAACATATCAAACAACATTACGAAAACAACTGATATTCCTGCTCTAATTTAAAATATTTTCCAATTGTCGGTATCAGATGCTAATTTTGTACCGGTGTATGGAAAATTCAAAAACTCGTAAAACTAGAGTGCGAAAACAACTGAAATTCCTACTCAAATTTAAAATACATTTTCCAATTGTCGCTATCAGATGATAGTTTTGTACCGGTTCATGCAAAATTCATAGACGTGTCAAAATACAGTACGAAAACAGCTGATATTCCTGCTCTAATTTAAAATATTTTCCAATGGTCGCTAAAAGATGATAGTTTTGTACCGGTTTATGGAAAATTCAAAAAATTGTAAAACTAGAGTGAGAAAACAACTGAACCTCCTACTCAAATTTAAAATACATTTTCCAATTGTCGCTAAAAGATGATAGTTTCGTACCGGTTTATGGAAAATTCAAAAAATTGTAAAACTAGAGTGCGAATACAACTAAAATTCCTACTCAAATTTAAAATACATTTTCCAATTGTCGCTAACAGATGATAGTTTTGTACCGGTTTATGGAAAATTCAAAAACTCGTAAAACTGGAGTGCGAAAACAACTGAAATTCCTGCTCAAATTTAAAACACATTTTCCAATTGTCACTATCGGGTGCTAATTTTATATCGGATTATGGAAAATTCAAAAACTTGGCAAACTACAGTGCGGAAACAAGTGACAGTGCTGGTCAAATTTAAAATACATTTTCTGCTTGTCGCTATTAGATGCTAATTTTGTACCGGTTTATGGAAAATTCAAAAAATTTTAAAACTAGAGTGCGAAAACAACTGAAATTCCTACTCAAATTTAAAATACATTTTCCAATTGTCGCTAAAAGATGATAGTTTTGTACCGGTTTATGGAAAATTCAAAAAATTGTAAAACTAGAGTGCGAATACAACTAAAATTCCTACTCAAATTTAAAATACATTTTCCAATTGTCGCTAACAGATGATAGTTTTGTACCGGTTTATGGAAAATTCAAAAACTCGTAAAACTGGAGTGCGAAAACAACTGAAATTCCTGCTCAAATTTAAAACACATTTTCCAATTGTCACTATCGGGTGCTAATTTTATATCGGATTATGGAAAATTCAAAAACTTGGCAAACTACAGTGCGGAAACAAGTGACAGTGCTGGTCAAATTTAAAATACATTTTCTGCTTGTCGCTATTAGATGCTAATTTTGTACCGGTTTATGGAAAATTCAAAAAATTTTAAAACTAGAGTGCGAAAACAACTGAAATTCCTACTCAAATTTAAAATACATTTTCCAATTGTCGCTAAAAGATGATAGTTTTGTACCGGTTTATGGAAAATTCAAAAAATTGTAAAACTAGAGTGCGAATACAACTAAAATTCCTACTCAAATTTAAAATACATTTTCCAATTGTCGCTAACAGATGATAGTTTTGTACCGGTTTATGGAAAATTCAAAAACTCGTAAAACTGGAGTGCGAAAACAACTGAAATTCCTGCTCAAATTTAAAACACATTTTCCAATTGTCACTATCGGGTGCTAATTTTATATCGGATTATGGAAAATTCAAAAACTTGGCAAACTACAGTGCGGAAACAAGTGACAGTGCTGGTCAAATTTAAAATACATTTTCTGCTTGTCGCTATTAGATGCTAATTTTGTACCGGCTTATGGAAAATTCAAAAAATTTTAAAACTAGAGTGCGAAAACAACTGAAATTCCTACTCAAATTTAAAATACATGTTCCAATTGTCGCTATCAGATGATAGTTTTGTACCGGTTCATGGAAAATTCATAAACATATCAAACAACATTACGAAAACAACTGATATTCCTGCTCTAATTTAAAATATTTTCCAATTGTCGGTATCAGATGCTAATTTTGTACCGGTGTATGGAAAATTCAAAAACTCGTAAAACTAGAGTGCGAAAACAACTGAAATTCCTACTCAAATTTAAAATACATTTTCCAATTGTCGCTATCAGATGATAGTTTTGTACCGGTTCATGCAAAATTCATAGACGTGTCAAAATACAGTACGAAAACAGCTGATATTCCTGCTCGAATTTAAAATATTTTCCAATTGTCGCTATCGGATGCTAATTTTGTACCGGTTTATGAAAAATTCAAAAACTTCTAAAACTAGAGTGCGAAAACAACTGAAATTCCTACTCAAATTTAAAATACATTTTTCAATTGTCGCTATCAGATAATAGTTTTGTACCGGTTCATGCAAAATTCATAAACGTGTCAAAATACAGTACGAAAACAACTGATATTCCTGCTCTAATTTAAAATATTTTCCAATTGTCGCTATCGGATGCTAATTTTGTACCAGTTTATGGAAAATTAAAAAACGTGTCAAAATACAGTATGAAGGCAACTCATGGTACAGAAAACTTAATTCCAATCATCGCCGTATTAGACCTTGTTTTATTTTTGCAAAGTGCAAATACAAAATAAAAGTAATAATATAATCTTTTTGTAGCGGAAATACCAACGGGAAATAATTTTTTTAAGCTGATCGCTCAAAACTGCTATTATACAAAATAGCGATTGTGTCTACCGTGTGATGAGCCGGAGAGTATGAGCCTACCATTCGAAAAATAAGGAACCTAAAATAGTTTGGTATTTTATTCTTCGCAAGTATGAACGATAACAACAAATTCTTATTTATAAATATCTAAGTTCAAGTAGTAAGTTTCAGACTTTCGCGGTTTGTGCCTAACGAAGCGCATCTATCATAATACTACCAGCAACAGTTAGCAAAGCGTCAGCATCAATCCATTCTACGACGACGTAGTCTAAGCCCGAAGAGAGAATTTCGTCTAAATTCAAGTATTTCAAGTATCATAAATTAATATGCATAACAATTTCTTATTTTAGACCGTCTAACACAAAACAAGCATCTTTGATTCCTAGTACCGCTAATAAATATTTAGATGTAGGAATATCTTGTGATATGTATTTTTTGTTGCCTAATTTAAAAATAAAAAAAAAACAATAGCGTAAATCACTCTGTATGTTTAATACATTTAAGTATATTCAGTTAACTTACAACATAATTAGGTAGGTACAGGAAAACCAATTATGTTTTCAGTCCGCTTAAAAATATTTGCTAAGTTACAATTAGCCCCTAAAATAAAAACCTATGGACAGTAGTAAAAAAGATTTCAGATTCTTAGGTGGAATATCCACTGTCAGAACTTCATCAGAATATTATACACAGGATGTGACTGAATTTAAAGAACAATTAGTAGTCAAAATAAAATTTTATATTTAGTTTGGTTGTCTGTGTGTCTCAGAAAAAATAGTTCTCTGTATAATGTTAAAGTCTTCTAAGCGATTATGTTAACTGTCTGTCTACATCATTTTGTTACTTCTATTTGTAGTAATAAGCATAACCTGCAACTAAATTACGAGTCACCAATTCTTCATCGCAGTATACCGGGTGTCCAAAGAAAGACCGGTAGAACTACGAGCTCAATTGAATCAAGAAAGATGTTAACATTTTGAGGATCAGTGAATGATGTTTAGATACTTATAAATAATCTAACAAGGTGTTAAATAAAAAAACTTAACTATTTTTTACGACGTAGAAGATAAAAATGGAGATATAAGTAACAATAGAAGATTATTAGTTTTTAATTTTGAATTTAAAAAGAAATCTATAATACCAGACTTTATAGTTTTATAATATCTGGTGTATACACCTTCTAAATTTGTCACCAAGCATACCAATATATTATTATTTAACACACAAGAAACTGTGGGAATGAAGCAGACACTAACTTTCTTTTGTAAAGCCCTTTCTTATTACAAATTCGTTTGGTTATATTTCACAGATAAATACCTTTTGGTAAACTGTCTTCAAATGTATTCTGGTAACGAAGGACGGATCTTGACCATTCGGTTGGTAAACCATATTGGACCAATAGGGATTCCGTGATCTGCATTGCCATCTTAGTCTTGGAAACGCTGCTGTAGTAGCCTATTTTGACTTGTTTCTGCGATCAATCTGTAAAAATATATTGTATGAAGCAATTGGTAGTACATGCTTCGGAGAGCACATAAAGTCATCGGTCCCGGTTGTCATAAGCATATGTTTTAAATTCGTAAACTATGAAATGGCACTTCTGTTCGTTAACACGTACTATATTTAAAATTTGTGTAGAATACCAAAATAGCAATCCTACCAAACAGGCATCTCTGATTCATAATACCGTCACTAAAAAATTAGATATCGCAGTAACTTGTGATATGTATTTTGGGTTGCCTGTTTTTCAAGTGGAAAGCTCGTGCCATTGAATATTTTAATATTTGTAAAATATTCAATGCTCGTACGTAATTAACCGGTATATACAAGACAAAACTTTCTTATGATACTTAAACAAGTCACAATTACAATCAAAAAACTTGTTCACAGGACAGTTTTTAATAAATCACTAAATTTAACATTTTCTCAAAATTCATAGATATTATTAGATATATTAAAACGATAACGCAATGCTGTATTTAGCGAGGTTAGTCACTGAATACCTGAATGAAGTAGGAATAAAAAAACTAAACTGGCCAGCATGTACCCCGGATGGAAACCCTATAGAAAACATATATGAATATTTTGGGGAAACGCGTTAGAAGTCATGCAGTTGCGGCAACCATAATAAATAAACTTCATATGATATGTGTAGGTTAATACAGATGTTTTATTAACGATAAGCAGCAGTATATTTATTTAAAAATGGTAATTAATTGCCTTTTACTCTCAAGCTTTATTATGTATGTTTTCTGAGTTCATTCTTCTCCCATTTGGTTATGATTTATGGATAACAATTAACTGTCGTGCTATACCAGATACCAACTGTGAGTAATACTACCATAAAAATTTCCACATTTATTGAACCTTACATGTTACTTTTTCTTATACACAATGAATAATGATTGAATTATCTTGATATATTTTTATAATACATAGGGGATATGCTCCCGATATATGGCAATTTTTCTGTTAATAAAGATATTTTTTGCATAAATTAAAACTCCCGCAATTATGTTTAATTGGTGCTTAACTTGCATGTAATTATTATCATAATTATCTGTTTTATATACAAAACAAAATCGTCACAAACATCTGGAAGTCCCTGTAATAAAAAGTTCCACTATTGAATTTTTTTGTAAATATTTAAAGCATATATTGGCTAACTGGCTTGTACTTCTCAAAACATTTTAGGGCACTTCCTGTGTTCAAACACACAAACAAGAAATGCTGATCCCTCAAATGGGACCCCCTGTAAATTTTATTGCCCTATTGATCCTTAAATTTGAAGTCCGGATGTTCAGGAAATAAGGCCATAAAAACCTTTTCGGCTTATTTATCTAAAATACTGTGCTTAAACTGTTTGTTGAGGAACGTTTTAAAAATATCAAGGGCTAATCTTATACAAAGTGTTTGCCAAAATAAAAGCTTGGTAAGAAAACACCGTTGGCTAAACAAATCAATGAAAGAAATCGTCCCAACAACAATAATAATGACTGTCAATTTATTTATTTATTTATTTATTTATCGTATGGCTCTTTGACACATTAAAAGAGAATTTCAAAAATATAAAACATTACTAGAGTCGATAGATTACATAAATAGATTAGATGTTCGTTTGTAACCTTTTAAAGTATGTCTTATTATTATTTTATGTTCTATGCTGTATTGCATTCTATATTCTAGTAATGACTGTCAATAATAGTCATTTTCATAATGTCCCTGTTAAAAATCTCTATAGTAAATAAGCTCGCCGTAAAGTTGCGTCCGCTGTAAATTTGCTTCTACAGATAGTGTTTTTCAGAATGACGCGGTGAATAATAACGATTGCATAAATAACGCATGGTAAAATACTGTTCACAAAACAAGTCACCGCCAAACAACGCTCACAAAATGTGGTGCCAGCAGTTGTGTTAGCTAAAAATCATCACAAGAAAATAGTGCGATGTAAATTGCCAATAGCAACTATGATGTCGAACAAAAATACTCCGTCAAAACAGTGCTTTTCGGAATAGCCTCGCCAAAAATGCGTGCGTCGGTTATAAAAGTAAAATAGTGCCTTTCAACAGAACGTTATGAATACTAACGATTGAACAAATAGTGCATGATAAAATGCATATTCGTTGCGTTGCGTCAGCTCAAACAGTTAACACAAGCAATGATTATTTTTTAGCTGACGCAGCTGTTTGCACCACATTTTGAAAAGCTTTCTTTTCTTTTCTATTTGTTGAATCGTTACTACTCACAGCATTCTGTTGAAAGGCACTATTTAACTTTTATAACGGACGCAAATATTTTTGACGGGGCTATTCTGAAAAGTATTATTTTTGAAGAAGTATTTTTGATCGACATCATAGTTGCTATTGGTAATTTACATAGCGCTATTGGCTTGTTTGTCTTTTTTAGCTGACGCAACTGTTTGCACCACATTTTGAAAAGCGTTCCTTTTGGCGGCGTTTTTTTGATCGATTCTGCATTTTATCATGCACTATTTGTTGAATCGTTACTACTCACAGCATTCTGTTGAAAGGCACTATTTAACTTTTATAACGGAGCAAATATTTTTGATGGGGCTATTAAGTATTATTTTTGAAGAAGTATTTTTGATCGACATCATAGTTGCTATTGGTAATTTACATAGCGCTATTGGCTTGTTTGTCTTTTTTAGCTGACGCCACTGTTTGCACCACATTATGAAAAGCGTTCTTTTTGGCGGCGTTTTTTTGATCGATTCTGCATTTTATCATGCACTATTTGTTGAATCGTTACTACTCACAGCATTCTGTTGAAAGGCACTATTTAACTTTTATAACGGACACAAATATGTTTGACGGGGCTATTATGAAAAGTATTATTTTTGAAGAAGTATTTTTGATCGACATCATAGTTGCTATTGGCAATTTACATAGCACGCGGCCACCGTTGGCACCACATTTTAGTAAGCCTTGTTTTTAGCGGCGTTTTTTGGACCGAATCTGCATTTTATCATGCACTATTTGTTCAATTGTATATATTCACAGCGTTATGATGAAAAGCACTATTTAGCTTTTATAACCCACGCACGCATTTTTGGCGGGGCTATTCTGAAAAGTATTATTTTTGAAGAAGTATTTTTGATCGACATCATAGTTGCTATTGGTAATTTACATAGCGCTATTGGCTTGTTTGTCTTTTTTAGCTGACGCAACTGTTTGCACCACATTTTGAAAAGCGTTCTTTTTGGCGGCGTTTTTTTGATCGATTCTGCATTTTATCATGCTCTATTTGTTGAATCGTTACTACTCACAGCATTCTGTTGAAAGGCACTATTTAACTTTTATAACGGAGCAAATATTTTTGATGGGGCTATTAAGTATTATTTTTGAAGAAGTATTTTTGATCGACATCATAGTTGCTATTGGTAATTTACATAGCGCTATTGGCTTGTTTGTCTTTTTTAGCTGACGCCACTGTTTGCACCACATTTTGAAAAGCGTTCTTTTTGGCGGCGTTTTTTTGATCGATTCTGCATTTTATCATGCACTATTTGTTGAATCGTTACTACTCACAGCATTCTGTTGAAAGGCACTATTTAACTTTTAGAACGTACGCAAATATTTTTGACTCTGATTCTGATTTTGATTCTGAAAAATATTATTTTTGAAGGAGTATTTTTGATCGACATCATAGTTGCTATTGACAATTTACATAGCACTGGGCCACTGTTGGCACCATATTTTAGTAAGCGTTGTTTTTAGCGGCGTTTTCTTGGACCGAATCTGCATTTTATCATGCACTATTTGTTGAATCGTTACTACTCACAGCATTCTATTGAAAGGCACTATTTAACTTTTATAACCGACGCACATATTTTTGACGGGGCTATTCTGAAAAGCATTAATTCAACGGAGTATTTTTAATCATAGTTGCTATTGACAATTTACATAGCGCTATTTTGTTGTGATGATATTTTTAGCTGACGCACCATTGGCACCACATTTTACTCCAACTTTTTTTTACACTAAATTTTCAAACGCCGACGTTTATGGTAGCGATATTTTGATCGGCAGTATTTTTGATGGCGATATTTAAAACACCGACGCTTTCGACCAGCTATAATTTTAAGGTGCGTTACTATTAGTAGCAGTGTTTGTACTGGCGCTACTTTTGGCAGTGTCAGTTTTTAAACGACGACATTTATGATGGCGATATTTTGATCGTCACTGTTTTTGATGACGATGTTTTGAATGCCGACATTTTTGGCCAGCTATAATTTTAAGGCGCTCTACGATTAGTGGCAGTGTTTGCGCTGGCGCTACTTTTGGCAGCGCAAATTTTTAAATGCCAACATTTATGGTAACGATATTTTGATCGGCACTATTTTTGATGGCGATGTGTTGAATGCCGACGTTTTTGACCAGCTATCAATTTAAGGCGCGTTACGTTACTATTAGTAGCAGTGTTTGTGCTGGCGCTACTTTTGATCGGCACTATTTTTGATAGTGATATTTTGAACACCGACGCTTTTGACCAGCTATAATTTTAAGGCTCGTTACTATTAGTGGCACTGTTTGTGCTGGAGCTACCTTTGTCAGTGCAAATTTTTTAACGTCGACATTTAATCTAGTGATATTTTGATCAACACTATTTTTTATGGCGATATTTTGAACGCGGACCTTTTCGACCCGCTATAATTTTACGGTGCGCTACAATTAGTGGCAGTGATTAGGCTGGCGCTGCATTTGGCGGTGAAAATTTTTTAACACTGACATTTATTGCAGTGATATTTTGATCAGTACTATTTTTGATGGCGACATTTTAAAAGTCGACCTTTTTGACCAGCTATAATTTTACAGCGCGCTACTTTTAGTGGCAGCGTTTAAGGTGGCGCTACTTTTGGTGGCGCCAATTTTTTGACGCCGACATTTATTGTAGCGATATTTTAATCGGCACTATTTTTGCTGACGATATTTTAAATTTTTAACAGCACGCTCTATTTTTAGCAAAGCAAATTTATTTTGACGCTGCTTTGGATACACACTACATTCGTTGGTGGTATTGTTGCTACCGCTATTTTGTTCAACAACGATTTTACACATTTTTAAAATATTGATATCCCCTTCCATAAATAATACAACCTAGATTATTTTTGAAAACTGTTTAGATAAAGCTTTTCAAATAAATTTACCAAATACTACTAAATATCAACTGATTCATCTAAATAACGGCTCAACAAATAACTAACAATAATCTTACCCTTATAAATAAAAAGTTTGTTTGGAAGTTTTAATCGGTACATTCAGGTGTGTATTTTGCATATTTTGGTACATATTTGGCATATACAGGGTGTCCCTCAGCCGCCGCAAGCAACGCATTGCGTTAATATGCCCGAACTGCCAAAACCAAAAGCTGAAACGATTCCTGCTTTGGGGCTTACTTTTAGAAGCGAAGCAGATAGAGAAGTTTACAATTGACACTGCAGATGCATAATAACCAAACAACAATTAACTAATAATGAACTTATGCCTATAAATAAAAACCCTTTAAATAATTAAATTGCCTGTTTGGCAGTTTTAAATCATATATTCAGGTATATATTTTACGTATATTGGTGCATATTTGGCATATACATGATATCCATTAGCCACTGGAAACAACATACTGAAACGAAAAGCTAACACGTTTCGTGCTTACTACTTAAGACACAGACAGTTACGGATTTTTACAATTGACAACATTGATCTTGTAAAATTAGGAAAAACTAGAAAACTAATAACATTTATTAGTATTATTTGTTTCAACTGTTTATTTGAAGGTAACGAGTAAAATCAAAATAGAGTCACAATGTAGTACAGACAAAATTTAAAATTTTCCTTTTTATGTCGTAGCTTAAGAAATCTGTTCAAACATTTACAATAAATGTTTAACGAGCTAAGTTAACATGAACAATGGCAATAATATACTAAGATAATATTTCGTGTAGCCTTTTGAAAAAACTGAACAATAAGAAAAAATTAACAAAGTGACTTCACTAATAACTTTATCACGCAGTGTACGTTTCTCCGGCAAATAGGAGATAACCTGTATATTAGCACCACGCTGATTTTAATTTCTGAGTGCCAACGTTTAGTGTTGAAATGCAAATTGACATCATAAATTCAGTTCCTAATTTCGGACTTGCTGTGTATCCGTCGGACGTTTATTAACGAAATGCAGCACACGTTCAAGAGATACTATTTTGTACACTTAAATGGTTCAACGTGGTCCGAACTGACAAGACGTTGATATATGTGTTTGACAGGCTTCGACACCGACAGTGGCGCTTTGTTCGTGTGTTAAAATAGCTCTATTTGCGGATGTGACAAAATGAGGGTCTGGCGGAAACGGCATTGACTAGGAAACACCCCTTCCTGTCCTTTAACTACCCCTAACAGGACCGCACAGATGCACGACGAAAGAAAGTTGTGAATAGTAAACAATGCCTACCAAGAAAGTTAACGGAAGGACATTGTAGTTTCAATCCTAAATTTATGACCGCCGAATAAATTTGTCAAACCAAGGCTAAAGCTGCGTATTGAATGCCGACGCAGGTTTGTCAATAGAATTTAACGAAAATTTAATACGGGGAGGCAGGTGTTGCTTTGCGTTTTAAACAAAATATTGTCTGTACGTTCAATAACAGTCTAAACATATTTGTTAGAATTTCCTGCACATTCAACGAAAGTTGCTTCATTTATTTAAATAATATATATTCTGACAAGGGGGAGTTATCTGAAACTAATATTCATATTTATAATGATAACACTAGAAATCAAAATTTAAAAAAAAAACGTTTGCAAGACTTCTGTAAATTCTTGAAAAAATTGCAGTTTTAAACTATATATACAGAGTAATTCACGGAATACTACAAAGCTATATATATAATATAGGCAACTCAAAATACATATAACACGGTATCTAAATTTTTATTGGAGGCATTATGAATCGGAGATGTTTGTTTGCTAGTTTAGTAAAGCTCATTCAACTCAAACAAAGTTTCAGTAATATGTGTTTGAATGCAGAAAAAAACAATATGAGCTTCACGGGGAAATATATGAAGTTTAGATATTATAATATACTCTTGATATTTTTGGAATGGTAGACTCATACTGTCCTTAGATCCCCTGTATATATATTTTCTGCATATTTTAATTAAATCCTAAGCAATACAATACAAAGTCAGTCAATATTTTTCGGTTTACTGAAGAAATACAATTTAAGCTTTGAATTATAATTATTGTTACGTAATTTCAACAGTTTTAAAAATAATACTTCGTTATTCGTCTCCTGAAGACTAAGCTATTGTAATTGACGCTACTTAGTATGGTAGTAAGCGGTTTGAAAAAAAACTCTATTAAAATAATTTACCAGCAATAGTAGTCTCTATAGTAATTCACAGTCAACATGATTTTGTTCCTAATAAATCTATAACATTTGCAATAGAAATTACAGGGTGGGCCAATGAAATCGAAACAGACCCGTTTTTCATATTTATTGTCATTTTTTTTAATAGCTCGGATCCCTCAATTTTTGCTTTGAGGGGGAAACTTTTGGCGTATATTTTCAACCTTGTTACTTCAACCTCCTAGGGGTGGTGAGCTTCACCACTAAAATTTTAAATAGAAAATGAGATCGAGTGATAAATCATTTTAAAAGGCATTAAATTTTCGTTTTAACGCCTCCAAGTTTTTCAAATTAGGATAGGTGGTTTTCGAGAAATTGCCTCTTCAAGATAGTAACCCGCCAAAAAACAATAATTCATGATTTTTCACTTTTCCCGTAATTTACTACAATAATATTTTGTTGATTGAAAACCCACACATATTTCACGAAGTTCACACTCAAAATCCTCAAAAATTAAACGTACGTACGTTGAATTTATGGCGATAGCATTGTTGGTCCTTTTTTCTACCAGAAAATCTACCAGGAGATATGTATTTAGATTTAATACGAGATAGCAATAACTGAAATTATGGAATAAAATGACCGTTACAACGCGAATGAATTGATGTTTCAACAAGACGGAGCACCTCCACACTATGCCATTGCTGTTCGTCAGTATCTGGAGGAAACAATTCCTGGTAGATAGATTGGCCGAAGATGAGCAGTGGAGTGGCGTGCGAGGTCATCTGATTTAAGCCCTTTAGACTTCTTTCTGTGGGGCCACATAAAAAGTAAAATGTATAGTACTCAGCCAGAATCCATAAATGATTTGCGTCAACGGATCAACAACGAATGCCGGCAAATTATCCCCGAAAAGCTTCGAACATTTAATAAAGTAAAAGTTATAGTAATTTACGTTACAAGTCCGGGAAGTGATTTATTACGGTACGAGTTAGATGTTTATGGACGAACGAATACCGTAATAATAACTTCACGGACGTGTATCTACTACGTTTTATTTCATACTGTTAACGATTTTAAATAAAAAGCAAAATTAAAAATTTTTAATGTTATATTTGACAATAGGCAATGTAATCATTTTATTAACAAATAAATTGTTATTTTAACGGATACGTTCCTATGTGACTTTGATTATTTAACAGAAACAAACGTTTCTAAGGTAACAGTGTAAATAAAGGCAGACATATTGCTTTCTAAAAAAATACGAAAAATAATATCTGCTGGAAAATGGCTAGTGAATCAAGTGAAATTTCTCAGAGAAGCGCAGAAGCGGTGGGAAACTTATTCCTGTCAAGTCTTCGCAAAGGTATGGGAAGGAATATGCGTTATTTTGTGACTGGCGCAAGAAACATGAGGTCGAAACGAGTGAAAACGTGATGTTGGCTTACTTTTTGGATTTGGTTAGATAAGTATCTTTTTTAAGAATTTTCCTTTTAACTGATAACATTTTACCTTTCAGTCGAAAACATTTAATAGTTCATCATTATGGTCTAAGTACTCGATGGTTAAGTCAATGGCGATCGTTATGAGAATGTCGACATTTCATGTTTTCGTAAGTTGTTAGCTGTTTTAAAAAAGCAAAACTGCTGACTAGGGAAGAAGTTGAAAAATTCATGAGAGAGGCACCAACGAAGGAGTATTTACTAGTAAAAGTAATCGCTTTGCTAGGAATTTGTGGAGGGTGTCGAAGAGAAGAAATTTATATTTAACCGTAGATGATGTATTAATCAAATAAAAACACATGTTAGACGGTTAGCGATAAGATGCAATACTTGGATGTCTTCAAAAAAAATTACAATTTGCAACCAAAAAACCTTCCTGAGAAGGCACTTTTGGTAGGTTATAGACAAGGTAAATGCATAAGCCAAAGAGTTGGTATACAGACTGGTGGGGGAGCATCTAGAAAAATTGCTGAATTTCTCAATCTTGAACATCCCCAAAAGTATACAGGCCATTGCTTCAGTAGAACTTCGTCAACGTTGTTGGCTAACGCTGGGGCTGAAGTCAATGTTTTAAAACGGCATGGAGGATGAAAGAGTTCAATAGTTGCTGAAAAATATGTTGAAGAATCTATTGAAGACAAAAAGCAGATAGCAAGAATGATACAAGGGGGTGAAACTTTTGTGGAGGCGTTGCAGCAAAATTAATCATCTTCCGCCATAGTTAGTAATAAAGATGTGCCTTCTTCTATAAACGTTTCCGAAAACAGCGGTTGTACCACTACTGTTAATATTCACAAAACATGTTAAACTAAGTAGAAATTTAATTTTTCATAATGCTTTTTTTTTTAATTTTTTATAAAGTAAAGTATATATAAGAATTTTAAACAGGTGTTTCATTCATTGTATCAGTCCGATAAAGTAACATTACAGAACCTGGTACCATAATGTGCCTTTTCCCGGACTCAAATTAGTACCATAAAGTCTACTTTACGGTACAGTATGAAATAAAGGTAAATTTCTTATTCAATAAAACATTACTGGTGTAAATTATGGTAAAACTGAAAAATCATAAATTATTGGTTTTTGGCGGGTTCTATCTTTAAAAGGGATTTTCTCGAAAACTACTAATCCGAATTTGAAAAATTAGAAAGCGTCAAAACGAGATTTAAATGCCCTTTAAAATGATGTATAACCCCCTTTCATATTTAAAACTCTAGGGATGAAACTCATCATCCCTAGAAAGTTGAAATGACAAGGTTGAAGATGAACGCAAAAAGTTTCCCCTTAAAACAAAAATTGACGGGCCAGAGCGATTTAAAAAAAATGCTATAAATATGAAAAATCGGGTCTGTTTCGGTTTCATTGATCCATCCTGTATATTAAAAATAGTATTAGAGATAACGAAGTAAAATAGTAAAGATTTAAATTCGAGCATATCCACTGCAAAGGTAAAGCTGGATCTCACAATAGCTTTGATTTAATTAACCATGATATTGAATTAAAATAATTCAAATATTATTGAGCGTGTGGAAATGATCTGAAATTAACATCAGCTTATCTGTACAACGGTGCAGCCATTGTAGAAATTACTCACATGCGTGAACCAGGGAAAATCGAAAAAATATTATTCAGATTCAAACCCGGGTCTTCCGCGGCGTTCCACAAGAGTCAATCTTGGAACCCCTATTTTGTCTATTTGTCATATTTATAAATAACGTATCGTGCCATTCAAGTTAGTCGGCTACACTATGTGCCAACCACACAAATATTCTGTTTTCAAATTCGTTTTTTTTTGACGTATTGCCTTGTTTAGTGCCGGAGAATGAACTGGAGTCAATGTCAAAGGCAATGCCTATAATATACACCAAAAACTACATTATAAAGTCTTGGTATTCTTTCAATTTTTTTTAAATCAGTTGGCCCATCGGCTGCATTCTACTGTGACCTCGAATGGCAGCAAGTATCCGCACTGTTCCACCGAGGTCCCTACATACACGTACCCTGGTTTTCCGAACTATCTCGCTACTTTTGGTAATTATTTACCATTAGTTCTTCGTTCTTCTGATTTGATATATTAGCGTAACAAATCAATTCTAATTTTTATTCGGTGGAAATGGCATAGGAGTAATTACTATTATATTGAGCGATCAAAAAATATTGGTCACCTTTACAACATAAACCGCATATCTTGCCTCACCTCACCTTGCAAATTCAGAACAAATAGAAGATGTGAAATATTTAATGCAAAATATTTTAGTAATCCCACCGTAATCAAAAACAAGCTTACATGGGCTTAAAATTGTTAGCTCTTCGCCATAAAAACGACTCAAAATTACAGAATATCCTACCGTAAGCACACTTTGTGTGAGATAATAATAACAAAAAGTGTTCTCCGATATCTTATGAATATTTGTATACATGCTAAAACTTTTCTGTACAGTTTCTGACTGTCATTGATTTTTAATTTATTGAAAAAGACATACCGTAAATGCAGCAACCAGACAGAGCGCGCCAAAAATTGGAAGAATGTGTGTTATATTCTCCGTTGTTTAACCAACAATTTACATTAATTTTTTGATATAATTCAGCGTGCATGTATATAATTTGACAGGTGGCCGGAAGAATTGACAGGAACTAGTACGCATATGACGGTGCGGACCATATATAACAATGTACTGTTTGCATGGCAAGCCTTTGAGATTAATATACATGAGAGTGCATTTGTGGTATATTGGTAAGTAATCCCACTAAATGAACACATAAGTTATTTTTACACGCACGTTAACAAAAGATAAGAACTGAAACTGTTAGTCAACTTGGAAATAACACCCATACAGGTCGCATTCCTAAAATTAACGTACTTAGAGCGGCTTATAACAATATTTTGCCTTTAAATGTGTTTATGAGAGAAATATTTAAAAGGTTTTTCATATTATAAGAAACAAAGCGCAAAAATGGTAGTAACACTGTTATTTCTCAAGTGCAGCAATATTTTTTAAAATCGAAACTAGTTGACAACATTTTTATCAAACATAACTAATTTCAGTGTCACTGTAATTACGCGAATGACCAATAGGTTGCCATCAATTATAACCTCAATTTAAATAATACACGAGCAGTTTTAAAATGTAAACAGGAATGCTTAAATTACTCCAACTAAAAACAATTCGAAAATCTAAATGAATTGAATGTTAGCCGTGACTCTTGTTAACATATCCATGGCAATTGTTTCGCTATAATATTTTTTGGCAGTTACAGTTACAATGTAGGAAAGTTCGCAGTATCGTGGACAACGCATAACACTGAAATTTCTTGAAGGCGTAACTTCGACTGAAATTCTTAGAAGCCGCGAGCACAATATGGCTATCAATGTCTTTCTGAAAGTCTAGTGTTTGAGTGATTGAAAGCTTTTACAGTCCTGAAACCTCGTATAGAAAATGTACGATGAGCTGCAACTTCGGTTAATTGTGAAAATATGCTGTTTTAGTCAGCAAGAAAGGCGCAAAAATAGTTCGTCAAATTCCTTAAAAGTTACAAATTAGTTTCGGAAGTGTTAAAGACCTAAAGTATATAAGGTGTGCTAAGCGGATTCCTCGCTCTTTGACCGAGGAACACAAATTGTAAAGTTTACAAATCGCTTTTTCTTTACTACAGCGACGTCAGGGAGAAGTAGATGAAGTTTTCAACTCAGTTGTGACCACTGATAAAACATTATTTTACTCCTAAGTGAGTCAAAACGTGCAAGCAGTGGTTTCCAAATCTCAAAAGTCAAAGAAAACAAAAACTGCGTTGTCGGCTGGTAAAGTGAAGGCAACTTTTTTTAGGATTCTCAAGGGGTGCTCTTTAGCGATTTCCTTGCAGAACGTTGTACAATTAATGCAGACTATTTACGCGATAATGTTAAACGGGGGATGCGAAACAAACGGAAGAGTTGACTTTACTTTCTCTAAAACACTGCTCGCCCTTATGTCGCTGCAAGAACAATTAAAAGTATAAAAAAACTTCTGTAGGAGCTCCTTCCACATAAAGCATACAATCCTAATCTTGCTCCCTCCGCTTTTTATCTCTTAGGCACACTAAGAGAATTTTTAGTCGGAAAAAATCAAATAACAAAGTTACCGAAGACTTCTCCCAAGAAAGTATTAAAAAACTTCACTGCGGCGGAGGAATACATTGAAAAGTAATATAGCTTTCATGATTGTAACATTGTAATACTATTTATTATAAATCAATTCCTATTTAAATTTCAACACTCCTGGTAAATGTTACTTTGCAAAAGCCACATTTACACATACACATGTGTTAGTATCTGTAATCCACCAGCTACGTAAAATAATAGCGAACGGATTTTACAGTCTGCAACTTTTCCTGGACCTATCAACACTTACCCACAGCCTTCTCTTATTGACTAGAGAAGGCTGTGACTTACCTGAAGTGTTGCACCTGACTTCAAATGAATGTTTAGAACACTGCTAGTAGTAATACTTTCTATACGCAGACTGTTTATTTAATAAACATTTATATGTATTTTTGTTAATAAAAGAAATAAAGCTTTTTAATATACAATAATCCAATGTAATCCTTCGGATATCTGTTCACAGCTTATAGAAAACCTGCCAAGTTGTATGATAACAGGCTATACTTCATTCATGATTTCTTTGCATATAGGTAAGCCATACTAATCTGACAACTTTATATGTGTGTTAGTGTAAATATGGCTCTGAAGAGTGTCGCTTATACATTTCGAACTTCTATTTAAGATATAAAGCATGAATTTTTTTGCAGTAATACAACCAATATACGATTTCAATCAAAACACAACCGTCAAGAAGACTGTCGGCAAACTTTAATGATAAAGGACTGCGCAACCTAGTAAAACAACGTCCATTAAAAATACAAAATTGGTTATATTTTATTAACATAGTAAATGTTTATTAAAGTAAAACACTTTGCATGTCAAATTTAGAAAACTCCTAATTTTGCAATTACTCCAATATTCTTAATAAACAGTCCGGCGGTCTGTTTATGATTTCTTCTGTATATAAATGTGTATAAACCCAGCACAACATAATTATGTAAGATTTCCTCTTGTTTTTTGAACGTTTCTTAACCTCAGTATACTATTTTTCCGTTTTTGATATTAGTTCATATAATATAATTTTTCAGATATAACGAAAACCACATTGTAGTCATAACTAGACAACTGAAGGCAATCAATGTATCACTAATTATTAAACACATAACCGAAATTACAAGAAACCCGACCAGGTCAAGTAACTCAGAAGCTCACTATAACCAGGTCCAGTAATTCAGAAGCTCACTATATCCAAGTTTCAAAGACTTCCACGAAGTTAAAGTACTCATTCAAGTAACAATTGGTTAACTACCTTGTATTTGAAAATGTAAAAAATGTAATAAAGTTTTCAAATACGCATGATTATTTACATATTCACCCTAACAGAAAAAAGAATTACTTGTAAAAACCTGTAGTACTTGAAAGTTATTTAAAATATCCTGGACTTAACTATACATAATGTTTTTAGTTTTTAGGTTATGTTCAACGACTTTAAGTTTAGGATCGCCATATATATTATACACCTATACTCACTATAATGTATTTAATTTATTCTAAGCAGAAAGACACATTTGATGAAAACATAAGATCAAATTTTTCAAAATTACATTAATTTTTAATTTAATTCTGTATCTATAGATTGGAACTATAACTTCAATTTAAGAAGTATAAATGACACTTTACAAAAGGCACATTTACACATAGAAATGTGTTAGTATCTAAAATTCCCCCGCGGGTCAAATACTCGTGAATGGGATATGTAGTCTGCAAGTTTCTGATTTTCTTTAGTTTTTAAGTAAAATTTCAACAAGTTTTAGATTTTCACCTATAATTTCCATTTAAACTAAGTTTTATAGTATAAATCAATGAAATTAAGCTATTTGCTTTATCGTAAGCGGAAAGAGACATTTGAAGAAAATACTATAGACTATATTTTTTAAATCTACAATAATTTTTCATTTAATTCATTATTCATACCGCCGTAACCTCAATTTAAAAAGCGTAAATGGCACTCTACGAAAGACACATTTACACATACAAATGTGTTAGCGTGTCAAATAATCGTGAATAAATTATATAATCTGCAAGATTCTAATTTTCTTTAGCTTTTAAATTAATTACAACTATATAGTTTTAGGTTTTCAACCATAATTTACATTTAACATAAGCTTGCTGGCATAAATCAATAACATCAAGTTAAATCTATTTGCCGCATCGTAAGCAAAAACCACAACTTTAGAAACTGTTAGACCACATTTTTCACATATGCACTAATTTTCCATTTAATTCTGTCTATACAGTTGAATTATAACCTTAATTTAAATGGTATAAATTACACTTTACAGAAGTGTGTCAAATAATGGTGAATGAGTTATATAGTCTGCAAGTTTACTTTTTTCAGTTTTAAATTAATTGGAACAAATTATATGCCGTCAACTGTAATTTACGTTAAAATAAACTTTTTCGTGTATATGAATAGCATTAAGCAAAATGCGTGTACTGTATGATGAGCAGATAGACACATTTGAGGAAAATAGTTACCATATTTTTTAAATCTAAGCTAATTTTCCATGTACTTGTTAATCTACACAATGCAATTATAACCTCAATTTAAGTAGTATAAATGACACTTTACGAAAGTCGCAATTACACATATAAATATGTTTTAACACCGCCCGTGGGATCTAATAATCGCGAACGGGCTATATAACTATATTTTGCATTTAAAACAAGCTCTCTGGTATAAATCAATAACCCTAAGCGCAAATCCATTTACTTTACCATAAGCAAAAAAATAAAATATTTAAACATAGTCCATATTTTTAAATCTTCGCTATTTTTCCGCTTGCTTCTTTACAAGGGGGTATTGATATCTAGTTAGCCTGGAAAGTTTCTAGTAAAGAAAAGTGAATATAGTTGCTATGGTTACAACTATGATGTTTTATAAATTAGTTCTCAAAGTTTGACATCCATAAGTTGAACGGTGGTCAAACTGTGAATTTTTGAACAGCATGTCTGAGAAAACGATAGAATTTGAAAAAATCGAGTTTCAGTCAGTTATTCAGTATTTATTTTTCAAAGGGTTATCGCGCAAAGAAATTTTTGCTGCTATGACAGAAACCTTAGGTGATCAGTGTCCTTCATACGCCACTATTAAAAACTGGGTTTCGGAATATAAAATAGGAAGACCAGATGGGAGAGATGAGCACCGCCCTGGAATACCGAATTTCTGTGACCACTGCGGAAAACATTGATTCTGCCCATGATATGATTTTAGAAAATCGACGTATTGGGATTAAGAATATTGCAGAAACATTGCATATTTCCTATGAACATGTGTGTCACATCATTCATCACGACTTGGGTATGAGAAAGCTCTCGGCCAAATGGATTCCAAGATGCTTAAACGTTGATCAGAAGCGCGTTCGATCGACAACGTCAAAGGAAATCTGCAACCGTTTTGCTGAAGATTCCTCAAACTTTTTGGATCGGCTTGTTACTATGCACGAAACGTGGATCCATCACTATGACCCAGAGACTAAAAGCAATCCAAACAGTGGAAGCACGTTGGTTCTCCACGACCCAAAAATTCCGTGTCCAAAAATCGGCTGGCAAGATTCTTCCTTCAGTTTTCTGGGACAAAGATGCGATAATTCTGATAGATTATTTGGAACGGCGTAGAACTATCACGGAAGCATATTATACTGAGTTGCTAACTAAATTACGTAAGAAAATTGTGAAAAAACGCCGCGGAAAACTTGCCAAAGGTGTGCTCTTTTTGCAAGACAACGCTCCTGCTCACAAGTTGTCGAATACAGTGCAAAAAATTGATGAAATTGGTTGACCGCCCGCCCTATTCTCCGGATTTAGCACCGCCAGACTATTATTTGTTCCCAAAACTCAAAAAACATTTGAAAGGTAAAACATTTTCGACAAATGACGAAGCAATATGTGCCGTTGAGAAGTGGTTTGCAGACCAAGGCAAATATTTTTTAAATGGCTTAGAATTACTTTATGAACGTTCTGCTAAATGTATAAGTCTTAAAGGAGACTATGTTGAATTAATAAAATTTTGTTTTGAAATATTGTGGCGTTTTATATGGTAGGCTAAGTACTTATCAATAGCCCCTCGTATCTATACAAGGAGATCCTAAACAGGCCGACAATTAAAAATCTAGTGCAGCCCTTTCCGAAGGCAATTCTTGATATCCCTTTCCGTATCTTCTCCAAGATAAATATAATTGATCAATTCTTTCTTCTAGAAAAATACTAGCATAGCTAAGTGGTGACAACGTCGAGGCTGTTCCCTATGTGTAAAATTGGCTATAGGGTATTGGCATCCTTCTTATTTCAAGAAACTTAAGAAAATCTTAACACTAAAATTATATACAGTATGTTCTTGCAATGTGGTAGTTGAAATAAAGTGCTAATTTTCTTCTAAATTAAGTACTTCAAGAAGAAATTTAATACGACTCAGGGGAATTTTAGCCTATTTTTCATTATTTGGTAAGTTTTATCATAAATTCTTGTTAGTTTTCTTCGACATTTAAAAGAAACCAGTCTACAAAAGCCACATATTAATGTAGCTACGATGAAAATAAAATCAAACTTTAGTTATTTTAAGGCACCTTATTAGAATTTTTCGAACCCCCACAGTGATTATTAAATATCTAACTCACCCTGTACACCTTTCGTGTTTCCTTAAAGCCCACACATAACGAAGATGCCACCATGGAACATTGAAGATACCATATGTAAAATATTTAATCAATTTGATATAATTGAAAACTCACAATTAAAGGGTCTTAAGTACTTCATACTTAAGTGAATATGGATTTCCTGATAACAAACCGTAAATGTTTATCTTTGATACTTAAACGTTAACCTAAAACTGCCCTCTTCTTTTAACCGTAGGTATTATATAGTGCGATGGATTTCTACCTGGGAACCTGACTAAGAATTTAATTTTAATTAGGCACTACAGGTAGACTTCCGGCTTGAAAATGAAGCATTGAAAGTTAAACAGGCATACAATTTCTGTGTGAACAGGTGGTAGAAAAGTGCTTAAAAATACAGCTTAAATCCGTGAGCTTACCACGTCACAAATAGTATTTCAAAGTTAGCAGAGCACTCGTACACGAAACACAGCTAACTGGGAACTGTATAACGTATAAAAACAAAAAATCAAAGTATGAATAAACCGGAATGGGCCATCGCATATGTAATAAACACTAATATAAAGGACACATACAGGATATCCGTATCCTTGCTGTATTTAAAAGCAAGTCCGTCCGTTATAGAAGGGAACAGGAAATGTATTATCAACAATTTTCAATTGCCATTATCATTTTTCCGTTGTCGTTTCATTCATACCGTAAATATATTGTTTTGTTTATTATTGTGTTAGTTTCACTCCGGTTTTTGTTTATCACACTAATGAACGTTACGTAATATCGGCATAGTTATCTCAATTCAACCAACAAGTACTCTAATTAATTATACATGTAATAAACTGTTTCAGAAATTATAAAATATTAAATGAAAATTCCCAAATTTATTTTCTAAAAAGGGTTTAACCTGTTTTTTTTCGCTACAAGGCAAACAGGAAAGGGGGTTGAAACAAGAATCGACCGAAATGTCGACGCCAAAATCAGCGTCACTGTAACGAATCAATAGTATTTATAAGAACAAATTGTAATATACAGGGTGGTCCACTGAAAGCACTAACACTAAGCCTCAATTCTTTGAAAAACGCCCGAACGGATCAAATTAATTTACTGACTTTTGGAAAATATCCCAGAGAGGAATTTCGAAACCTTGGAATGAAATACATTCTAAGTGAATCAACACAATAACTGGTTTCTTATTACAGCAGAAAAGTAAGCTTTTCAAGGCCTAAAAAATATTTTTTTAAACTTATTTATGTTAATATTCTATTAAACACAATACAAAACAATACAAAACTTCTCCAACAAGCGTCTTTAATATCAATAGTCGTTTGGGTCACCTAAGACGTAAAAACAGTTTAATATATGTATTTCTCATTGACAGCCTTTTTTCCCACTGCTGGACATCGGCCTCTTCTCTGCCACGTGTTTCTCCTCAGCGCTAAAGTAGAAACACGGGAAACCTACAGTTTAACGTCGAATCCGAACGACAGATTTTCCAGAGGAGGTTTTTAGCATAAAGATCCCACGGTTGCAAGCCGGATTGGGAAATTGTGTATAGTAGGTTGCAAACTACATTTTTATAATTCTGCATAGGTTTCGAACCCAAGCTCGGAAAGCGAGCGCTCTACCAACTGAGCTACCACCACACACATATATATTTACATTAATCAATTCTCAAAAAAAGCATTTTTTACATTATTTATAAAATATATTTTTTTATTTCAGACAAACCCTAATGTACCTTCAACCTGATTTGCGCGTTTTTTGTTAGTTAAACTTTTTTTTTATTTTCTCGACCATTCATACTACCGTTCTCCCCCTGGAAACCGCTTTCGAATTACTTCGGGGGGCTGCGGGCGTCCCTTACACACTAAACATTCATGCAACATGCACCCTAAACTTAACTAAGCGAAATGCGGTCGCCCCAATCGGGATTCGTTACCTAGACCGATCGGACCGTTTTCGCGTGACCTCGAGTGGCAGTGCGTTTCCGCATTACTCTACCGAGGCCCCTTGTTAGTTAAACCAACGTGTATGGATATCGAATCGTGTATTAGCTAACATTTCCATTGCGTCGTGAGCTTCATCTTTTATTAACAAGTCGGAACTTCTCCTTCACAACAGCTTTCTTCGTGAAAAGCAATTGTTACTAGTTAATTTTTGTTTACAACTGTAGGTCCCCGTGTTTCTACCTTAGCGCTGAGGAGGAACAGAGAAGAGGCCGATGCCCAGCAGCGGGACAGAAAGGCTACCAATGATGAAAAATTACTTTTCCACATTCAACGAAAAGTTTTTGCAGATATCGAAAAATAAGAAATATTTATTTACTACACAGAAATCCGTAATATACAGGGTGATTCATTATAATTGAATTTAACAAAAATTGTAATTTATCATCCAAAAATAAATCTATATTATTATTATTATTAAGATTTACATTTAACCAAACGGTTACCGAGATACAGAGGGTTAACATTTTAGTTAGTTATATATTACACGGGATTTATCTTCAGTCTGGAGGGAAATTTTATACACTTTCAGAGCAAGAATTGGCATCTGCAATAATAATTTGGTTTAAATTTAACGTTCCAGTGGCGTGGTAATCGAATAATTTGTCCCTTTCGCCTGTGATAAGTTCTTAGCGTATTTTAAGAAAAACGATTTTATCGAAATTTCATTTAGAGTTGATTTCATGTGCTTTTTTTTCTTCTTCTTCTTCGAGTGCTTTATCTCTTACGAGACGTAGCGATCTTCTCTCCTATGCCTGCGTTGCGCGTTTAGAGTGCCCCAGATATAGAGGACCTACAGCTTCATGTGGGCTCCGAACCACGGGAAGTGTAATCACTTCTACTGCATAGAAGTTTTTTTTACAAATAGCTAAATTATTTCTAATAATAAGCAATGTACGTAAGCGTATCAAATTTGACAAATATCTATTCGTCTCAATAATTATATTTTATTATTTTAAATAATAATTGGAAATAATTAAGCTATAATTTACATAAAAACATTTAATGCAATCAACATTGGACAAGATAACTTTGAAATATTCTAAAGGAGTATCAAATATTCTTGAAAGAATATATAACTAATATAACCTTATTCGATTTAAGCCACTGGAATTCCATATTTAAATACTTACACCTATATACTCTAAAAATCACATCAGCTTTTCTTTAATTGGTTAGCAAAATGAAATTTCAACAACCTATTAACTCCAATCACCCTATATACTCAATATAGAAAACAAGAGTAGAAAAGTTAACCTGACATGTATCGATATCGAATAGTGTGTTAGCTAAGATTTCCATTAGGTCTTGCACATCGCCTCCTGTATAATACAAGTCGAAACTTTTTCTTTACAACAATAATGGCAATTTTTTCATAAAAATTCATTGTTTACCATTTCACAATTTTTTGAACTATGGAGAAATACTTTTTCAGATTTAACGAAAAGGTCTAAGGAACTCGAAATACATTATTTCGTTAGTTTCTGTATTACGAAATGTTTGTTTACTGCGCAAAAACGGTTTAACCAAACATTCACCGAATTTTTTTTAGTTTGTATTAGAGGCGTAAATATTTGTCCCATACGGTATAATATATTTATATTTTCATGATAATTCTATATCTAATAAAAATATCATGTTCTCGAAAATCATTAAAGTTATCGCGTAAAACGGGATTTTTGCTGTTTCTTCCTTGCCCTTGCAGTATAACACAAAAAAGCTGGAATATACTGGGCGATTCATAATTAGTAAGTCAAACTTCTTCTTAGAGTGCTTTATCTCTTACGAGACATAGCGACCGTCTCTCCTATGCCTGTGTAGCGCGTTTAGAGTGCCTAAGACATAGAGGACTTACAGCTTAACGCGGGCTCCAAACCACGGGACCACTTCTACTTCAGAGAAAATTTACTAGGCGGAATACTTCGCTGGTTTGCCATTGCTCTGCGAGGGAGAACGGTCGTTAAAAATCCGATGCTCCAGTACTGGGAATTGAACCCAGGACCTTCAGAGTAGCAGTGTAACGCGCTAATCTCTAGCCCACGGCCGCCTCAATAGGTCATGCAACAAGAGTAATTTATTATGCAAACGAGTCTATATTAACACTGAAATTTAACCAAACGGTTACAGAAATACAGGGTGTTAAAATTCTTATTGTACTCTACACTAGATTTATATTTTCAAAATAAATTGGAGGGAAATTGACGACATTTTCAGAGCAAAATTGACATCTTCAACAATGATCTTATTTAAATGTAACATTCCAGTGGCGTAGTAACCGAATTGCATTTGATAAGTTCTTTGCGTTTTTGAATCAAAAAAATATTTTTTCGGCATTTTATATAAGTTTGATTTTGCTGTGATTGGTTATCTAAATTATTTCTTATTATTCGTAATCACAATAACAATGAGACAATGTGCAGCAAGGGTAGGTATAACTTGCTTCAGTAATTATGAATCTTAAATGTTTTTTATTTTTACATAAAAATGGCTGATTCAATCAAAACTTTCAAAAATCATAACAATTGATGCAGGTGAATGGCAATCAGTGTACAGGGTAGGCTAACTAAATTGTCCCTCCTTAAAAATGGTTGACGCAACCCAACACACATACAGCATGCCAACCAAAATCACTTTCTTTGATTTAATTAATGTGGTGAATGTTGCCTACTTATAACAATACTGAGTCAAGCTGTCAAGTCACTTACATTTTAATTCAAATACCTTACAGATTTGTTGCTTATTTTTGCAAACGCCTCCGAAATATGACCGCCATTTATATGAGATGCTATCCAACTAGGAAACCACCGTCGAATAAATATTTAGACGCATTGAAGTTTCTTCTTAAGATACGAAGTTATAATTAAAAGTAAACTAGCAGTGGTAGAGGCAGTGATTGAGAATCCTCATGTAAATCAAAGATATCCAAGCACAAGTGCACAAATGTGAATATTAGTAAAACTGCAGTTAGAAGAATTTTGGAAGCAAATGTATTTCATCCCTAAAAGTGCACGAACTGCATGAAAAAGGTCAGGATCATCAGGATTGTATCGTATGTAGAAGTGAATGGAGATAATATTGAACATTTACTGAATTAAATAAAACTATGATATATATTTTTTTTGTTTTTCACTTATTTTGGTTTTAATATAGTACGGTCGCACCGATGGGTGCTTTTCTTGTTAAATTTGAATATGAGTAACCTTACTAAAACCGGTAATTAGAACAGTTAGAGATCAAAGTCTATACTATAAGTTAAACCAACGTCCCACCGATGGCCATCGTGCTCTTCTCTGTACGTGCTTCTCCTCAGCGATATGTTAGAAGCATGGAAGACCTACTATTTAACAGAGATTTCAGAGAAGGTCATTATGATCTTACGGTTGCCAACCGGATTGGAAAATTGTGTGTATTGGGTTGAAGCATCAGATTTGTATAAGCTACGTGGTAATGCTAAAAAGTCGAACCCAAGCTGTAATCAAAGTTTTGCCCAGAAAACGAGCGCTCTGCCAACTAAGCTCCTATCACGCTATACTATGTAGAGATATATTAAATCTATAAGATTCAAAATTTTTTGATTTGTAAATCAATCACTCTGTAAATCTTAGTAGTCTGTCAAAATTAAAAAAACCCAGCTTGCAGCTTTTAAAAAATATTATTTAAACAATTATTATTTATTATAAACTTTTGCTATAAAAAGCTTAAACTTTATATCAATTTGGTTACAGGCATTAGAATAAAGAAATGTTAAATTTTAAAATTTACAATGACCTTTTGTGTTGATTTTTGCACGTAATTTGAGAAATATATTTTTGGAAAATATTTAAAATGTAGCGAGCAATATCCTTAATCGGTAAGTAATTGGAAAAATTAAAATTATAAAAATTGTTACCGTTAAGGAGTAAAAGTTAAGCCAATGTGCTCTTCAATATTGGAATAAACAAGCTTCAATATTCAAAATTTTCAAAATCTATTGAAAACTTGTTGTTAAACATTAGGCAAACACTACACGTCAAAAGCAAGTACAAAATACAAAACTCTTAAAATCCTTGTCAATAAAGCCTTAAACTGTATATCATATTGATTGATATATTTGTATACAGGGTGAGTCTAAACATATGCGAAAAACTAACCACGTATAGCTAAGGCTATTTAACCCCTAAATCAATTTGTAATTTTTTTCAAATTCGGACATATAAGACTTCAAAGTTTATTTACGTCAATTCAAATAACTTTTTAGTTTCCTGTCCGATTGTGATAACGTTTATTGTTTTCGAAAGGTCCAGCCTTAATTCCCAATCAAGAAAAATGTACAAAGGAATGTGAGAAGTGAATAACACCTGACTTTCCTTGACTGGAAATTAAGCTTGGACTGTTATCTTTCCAAAACGATGGACTTTATCAGAATGGGACAAGAAACAAAAAAGTGACTTACATTTTAGTGAATTCAAAATCTTTTAACCTAAATCTCCGTAACGGCGCCGAATTACAGAAAAATTACTAAGAAATTTATGGTTAAATATCCTCAGCTTTATTAAAGGTTTTCGCAAATGTTTCAAATCACCCTGTATATTCATAAAGAATTCGAAAATTTCAGAAAGTAACAGGAAACCTTAATGAACACAATAAACATATTGTTGTAGCTTACATTGGCATGTTTCAAATACACGAAATTAAAACAAATACCGAAAAAAAGTAGAAAAAAAATATATATATATATATATACATATATAAAACTTCCATACCGAAGCGCTTCCGGTTTCATGTTGATATGAACTTTTGCAATTTTGTAAAATTTTTCTAATGTTAAAAATGGCTTTTACTTACCAGATTTGCCTTGGTTCCCTTAAAACTCACTAATGTTAAAAACAATATCATTTATTTAAGAACGAAATCAGGAAAAAATTTTTAAAGTTCACACGCAAAGCTTTCGCAACAGCAAACAAATGGATAAACCGACCCTAACAGTATCCCAATTTAAAGTGACGTTTCCGTTTCCCTTCTTGCGTTATAAGGGTAGACACCCTCTAGTTCAAACCACCATTATTGCAGATCGGTTCCAGCAGAGTTAATATGCTTTTAGTGTTTGACACTTTTGCAACTCCTCTTACATTTGCAAGAATTACGAAACAGATCAGTGAAGAAGTGTTTCCGGTTAAACGGTCACACCTAATTTGCCAGTGGCAATTAATTGCTTGATTTAACTTATCATTATAACCAGATCAACTGATCAATTTGTCTTAAGTTAAGTACAAAATTAAATTAGTTTGCCCTGAAACCGCTGACGCTATTTTTGGAATTGAGTACTGCCTCGGCAATAATGAAAGATCAGTCCGTTTTTTTACCATAAGTCGATAACGATTTTGCTTTTGTATATCATCATTATTCATTTAGGTATGTGACCTTGCATAGATGTGGAGGTCGCATAATATTTTTAATATTTACTACATTCGTATTTTTTCTTGATCTTTTCTATGATACTGCATAAGCCATTTCATATTTACAGTAATTAAAGGATAATTAGTAATCCTAGGTATAAAACCGATTTATCAACACTATACATGGTGTCCTGAAAGTAAGGGACACGGACTACAGCTTCCCGAGGTGAAATGGGACCAATTAATCCAAACACACCTTAGTACAACAGTGCTTGCTTAAGTAGTTATAGAGCCTTGAAGAAGAAAAATATATCTCTTAAATTAGGTATATTTCAAAAACAAAATGGTGGATCAAGCTGAAAATTGGTACACATCCAGTTCAGGGAAAGCCTAACGTGCTGAACGTATAAGCATTACTTCTGCATATTGTAGAAAAGTAGAAGATTCGCTGTTGGCTGGTTTCTTTTATCATAAATTTTATTATTGACATTGTTGTTCTTATGGATAAAGTATATGATACAGAAGTTATTTTTACATAAGAAAGGTTGTTTCATGTCGATAAAACGTATCCTTTGCAAGAAAAACGCAGCTAAGCATTTCAATGTACTAACTTAACGCATTTGTTACATATTTTCAAGCTGCTGTCTGTCACTTTGATAATATTAAAGCAGTATATTGTTGTTTTCCCGGATTATTACCGATCTTATTAAGTAGCTGTTGTGTAAAGTGTTTTCTTAAAGTTTCTGTTTATTAACAATTAGGATACTAAAAAACTCAGCCGACAGCGCCCTCTACAAAATGCAGTAACGTTTATACATTGGGAAATGTTCAGCTTCTCCTGAAGTGGAAGTGTACCAATTTTCAACTTGATTCGCCATTTGTTTTTAAAATGTAAAAACGTTAAAAATATTGTTTCTTCTTTAAGGTACCATAACTTCTTAAGGAAGCAATTTTGTACTAAAGTATATACTGGTTAACTGAACAACACGAAGGATACAAGGTAGTAAACATGAACTCATACAATATGGATGCAACAAAGAAATGAATTAAAAGCTATCGAATTATCTAAGTTTTTTCTTATAAAACGTTAAACAACTTTAACAATTAAATGGCAAAGTTACATGAAAGATATAGTAAGGTCTAATTTAACAAAGCACTTTCAAACTGACCCACCTTTTCACATAGAAACACTTCCTTATTTTCTTCTGGTATTGGTACAATTCACTAGATGAAATTAGGATGTCACTCCTGCGCGCTGTTGTTCTTGAACTTCAAAACGAGAAATCATCACTTGTTGCATTTTTCTAAGTTCCTCGCAGAAAAACTTCGGACTGAATATCTTCGTATTTCTACAATTGTTTCACAAGGTAATTTACCCAAATGTTATTTACTGCTTATTACTTCTGATGTTGAAATATAATATAATAAACTCATAAATACGTTGCATCTTCTGTCCATCTTGTAGATGATTCCTAACCTTGAAGTTTTGTTGACGTTTTAAACGTCAAACGCAGATACAAACTGAACATGTCGAAAAAGAAAACAACTGAAGTTTATTGACGCTACTTTGATACTCCGCCCCAAATTCATGATTTTCGGCTAATTTAGCGAATTTTATCAATTTTTCACACAGATAAGTAACAAATAACGCGGATTTGAACCATAAATCTTAGTAACATAGTTTTATTCAAATAGAATATAATAAACACACAAAATTACAAATTTAATTGACTCGCCAGACGAACGTCTGTTCACATTCATTATGTTCTTTTTTTCAACAAGTAACCATGGCAACATCATATTACAAACAAAAATAAGCACATTTTACAAAAAACATGTGACTTCTTTAACCAATGGGAAATCAGAATAAAATTAACACAAAGTAACCAAACCTTCAATATTTAAATAACTTTTTGCAAATATCAAATACATCAAAACTGAAATTATAGCCATATTCCTTATTTAAAAAGGAATGTTTTAGTGCTTCACACGGCCAACCAATTATTTTTTTAACAAAATTCAAATTAATTTAGACATAAATCATCTTAAATTAATAATATTACTATTAATGATTATCAAAATCATATTAAAATGTTCTTCGCACCTATATCCAAATATTATTCACAAAAAACATACAATTGAAAGGTCCATTTTCCTCCAAAATTACATGTTAGTTGACAGTTGTCGGACATAATACACAAATCTCATATCTTATTGTTTTCCAGGTAGTTTCCAGTTGAGTTTGATAAATACCTCTAATACCTTCATAAATACAATTATTACGACTAGGAACAAACAAAACGAAACACAGCATTCAAAGGCTAGACACCAGATCAACGCAAACAAAATCAACGGAGATGGCAAACACTAATTCAACATGATCTTTACTTGGTTTCAACAATTTATTTTTTAAGTATGCTTTAAGTAATATAAATAAGTTAATTTTCTATTAGATTATCTAAATCAAGGTTCATATAACACATCACATCCTCTTTTTAATATCTTTATAAAAAAGAAATTTCTTACTCTACTAAAATTAAACAATTTTATCAAACTTAAACAAATTAACTTCAATATTTTCTTTTTTATAAAGTATTTTAACTCTAATAATAAACTACATAGAACTATTAATTAACGCTCTCCTTTATACTTATATCTATAAATAATGATAAATTAATTGAATATTAAATTTCTCCCTAATAGTATTCGTGGTACAGTCTTTTAATTCATAACAATACCCAAACTTGCTATTAACAATTTAGGGGCCGTCAAAAAGGTGTAATAATTTTGCAATCAATTTATTTGTAAAATGTCCGTCAGGTCTGATAGGTATGCAACCTAAATTACACCTTCCTAAATGGATTATGTTTTTGTTACAAAATTAAATATGACATGCTAAACAAAATCTACTTTTGTGATTTGTGCCAGTTAAGTGTACATTTGATAAATTATTTTGATTTTTTATAAAACAAATTACGCTATTATTATTATTAAATAAAAACATTTATGTCGAATCTTTGCTTCACTTTTTCTCTTCTTTTTATATGCTTAAACATACAAGTATTATTGATAGCCGCTACTGTCGTACAGTATGAAACACAAGACTGATTTTAGACGGAGGCAACGGGGGCAAGGAAAAATATTCCCCTTTTTCGGACGTACCGTAAATGGTCCCACAGAAAGCGAAAGTAATTACGTATTGGTAAATTACACTGATTCAGACGCCCGGGATAATGACTTCCGTCTTTTCCTCGCACTGAACAGTGTGAAGACTCGGATTAATGCTGCGTTTGCAGAAAGATATATAAACGTCACGCATACAGGGTGCGTTCAATAAAACTAAACATCCCGCATACAGTGTGCGTTCTATAAAAGCGGCGGAACGTCACACCCTTCGACACTAGCTATTGCATTATTTGGGTTTGTTGTCCTTTTTTTATAATTTGTTTACTAATGCATTGTAAAATCCAAAGAAGATTCTCCTCTTATGGTTATAAGACCAAGAACTTAATGTTTTTCGAAAAATACAGCTTATTTTATCAGACGTTTAAGTTGTATTTATTCCCAGCTGTAATATCACCCCCAAGTACACGCACAAAACTGCAAAGTAGTCTCTAAAATGAGTAAAGGTTATAAAAGCAGCGAACAGATTTAATTTTTACGCTACATTTATAAATATTCGGTTAACTGAATCTTTTTTCAACCAGAAAAACGTTATCGATTCGAACAGCATTGCCATATATATTTATGCAGACTCTTCATAAATAGCGTTTGTCGATTTATAGTTAATAGGTGGTAAAGTATTATATGTCTAACACACAACTACCACTATTTTTCTCTCATAATGCTTCTACACCGAGTAATATGGCAGACTACAAGCCCCGCATTTGAAAAACAAGCAACCGAAAATACATGTCACAGGGCGATATCTAAACTTTCTTGTTGGTTATGAATCAGAAATGCCTGGTTGGTATGTTCGGTATGTTATTCTGCTCAACATTTAAATAAAGTAAGGATGTGGACAAAAACAACAAAGTCTTATTTATAAATACATAGGTTTAGGTAAATCATAAAACAGGGACTCCAACTATTTATGAATTTACAAGATTTTTTAGACGCTTTCCGTAAACTGTCAAACATCTCTGATTGATAGTATCGCCAATGAAAATTTAACGCTCGCAGTACCTTGTGATGCGTGCTTTGGGTTGCCTATTTCAAGAATAGTAGACTCGCACTCTCCTGTGAATCACCCGGTATAATTTTGTTAATTTCAATACCTTGTTCGCCAAATAACATAATGGAACATATTTGCTTTGAATGGTAATTTTATGATTGCCCTCGGCCCGCGCTTTTCCTGGGCCCCGCATAATGTTTCATAAAAACCTTTTGAGAAGGTCGATATCACCGATTATTTTGTTTTTTACTTGTGCTTTTATTATTATTATTGATGGAATCTTATACCTTAAGTCGGGAGGTCGAAGAATTGTCCCACTACCCTGGAGATAGTATATTTTTTATACCACATTTCCTCCCCATTTCTCTCTAAAGTAATCAACAAATTTTAGTTGCTATCGTTCTTTATCTTAATATTGACTTATTTAAACAAGATGATAAAAAATTGAGTAACATAATTTAAAATTACGACTAACTACACATTTTTGCAAGGGTTTGCTTCGAGAGCCAATTGTCGGCTGTTACATTTCGATTGGTTCCTTCTATTTTTTTTTTTCATTCAT
>JABXWE010006799.1:0-21802 GCA_014611495.1 Limonius californicus
GAGAAACGTTCCATAGAAAGGAAAACACGGTTGAAGGAGAATGCAACTAAGCGACTTTTTTCCGCCAAACCAAAAAGAGGAAAGAAAAATGCCAGGGCGCTCTTCTTCAGACTTCAGCTCAGATTATTCTCTTCATGACAGTAGCTCTGATTTCGATTTTTCGTCTCAGGATGGGGATGAACCTCAGGAAGAAATTGAAAACTCACAGCAAATTTGTGAAACTTTGGTACCAAATGATTATGCTGTAGTAAAAGTTCAGGGCAAAAAAAAGAATTCCTTTCGACACTACGTAGCTAGGATTATTGGTGTTTATCAAGGAGGTTATGAAGGAGTATTTTACAAACGACTACCAAATGCTTACAAGTTTTCGGAAACGATTGAAGAGTCCTTCATTGCTGACGAGGATATAGTTTTAAGATTGTCAAAACCTACTGAGATAAACTCTTCAAGGTTTCATAAAGTAATTTCTTTCACAGAGGACTGGACTTCCTATACTATGTTCTAAACAACTTAATAAAATATGTTCATTTATTTTTGTGAAGAATAAACATTTATTTCATAAAATTGTTTCTCATTTGATCCTTTTCTCCACTGTTGAGGTAAAGCCCCGCACCGTGGGATTTTGCCCCATTTTGTGGGGCAAGGCCCCGCAAAAAGTTTTTTGCAAATTATTTTATTTATTTTTAACTAATAATCATAGAGCTCATATAATCTAACAAAGTTGCAGGTCAAATCCCCACCTAATACTCCCGCATAGGAGAGAAACATACATAGCTCCCTCTTTTAACAATCGTTAAAAAACAAGAATTTGCGTGGCTTTGCCCCCACCTACCCTATTGGCTATTTTAAATTCGCTGGTATTACCAAACAATTCACACACTTTATTACGTCAACTAACTGACAATTTAGTTTCAAATTTAGACTTATTAAAAATATTAGAACAACCAGTTGAAAGTTGGGATGCGCTTCTAATTCCTATCATTGTGTCTAAATTGGATTTCTTCACCTCCGCGGTCTCCCCATTTTGGCGGAATCTGGTAATCTTCTTCTTCAGCCTTCTCCCGTCCACTCCTGGACGTAGGCCTCTTCCAACCTTTTCCACTCTTTCCTTTCAAAATTCCACTTAAAGCGAGTGTTAGGAAGTGTTTGCTGTTGTCATTTGAAGAAATGCACTCTGCTAGCTTGTGTAGAAGTTTGCTTAAACTCGCGATCTTTGTGTCCACTGTCGAGCGATCCAGATGATTTGGATGCTCTGACTCCGGGACATTTTATAATTGAAACGCCATTAACGGCACACCAGAGTCATCGACTATTCGTATCCAGCAAAACAGATGGCAATATGTAGAACAGATGAGACAACACTATTGGAACCGGCGGAACAAAGAGTACATTGTCCAACTACAACAAAGAAGTAGATGGCAGAAAAATGTGGACTCCGGAATCAAACTAGGGGACATTACTACTCAAAGAAGATACACCTCCGCCAACCTGGAAATTGGGAAGAGCGAGTGATTTACAGCCGGGTGACGATGGAATGATAAGAGTGGTTACCGTGAAACTGACCAATGGTGTTACAAAACGGGCACTGCGAAAAATATGTGTTTTACCAATTTCAGACAATTAAGTGACCATATAAACTATTTTTACAGATGAACTCAGTAATTAGGTGGTCAAATAATTTTGTATGACATTTCTTTATGTTTATCTTTATCTTTTTTATTATACGAGGGGTGTGTTTTAAATAAGGTTCGTTTGTGAATGAGAGTGAGTATTGACGCGCGATCGCCGCAATGCGCTTGCGCGTCTGCTCCCAGCATACTTTGCGCGCGTTGAGTCGCCCGCCGACTGTGAGATACGATCTGTAATTCGATGCTGGAGTGCAAGAAACTTGGCAGCAGCGGAAATTCACCGCCAGATTTGTGAAGCTTACGCTGATAATGCTATGAGTGACAGTAAAGTTCGAAAGTGGGTGAGAATATTTAGGGACGGGCGGGTTAATGTGCATGATGAACCACACCCTGGCCGACCTTCTCTGATTTCTGAAGATTTGGTTCATGATGCGGACAACAAAATTCTAGAGGACCGACAATTCACGATTTCAAATGTATCAATTGAATTTCCACAGGTTTCAAGTTCAGATTTGTACACCATTGATACGGAGAAACTGAATTTTCGAAAATTGTGTTCTCGGTGGGTTCCAAAACTGCTTTCTAACGATCACAAAACAAAAAGTTTGCGCTGTGCTTTATCGTTTTTGACTCGATACAATCACGAAGGAGATGAATTGTTAGACCACATCGTTACAGGAGATGAGACTTAGGTGTCTCACATGACTCCTGAGTCCAAGCAACAGTTAATGGAATGGCGACACACATCGTCGCCAAGCAGAATGAAAGCCAAACAGACAATTTCGGCACGAAACATTAAGTATTTTCCGTGCATCTTCTTCTACGCTATCCGTCCATCTTTGTCTTGGCCTTCCTCTTGTTCTCCTTCCTTCCATTTGCCCTTGATATACTTTTCTTGGTACTCTACTGTCATCCATTCGCTCTACATGCCCAGCCCACTCCAGTCTTAACAGTTTTGCGAATTCTATCTTTGCCTCTTTATATACGAGGAGTATTTTTTAAATAAGGTCCGTTTGTGAATGAGTGTGAAAATAACTCGCGAGCGCCGCAGTGCATCTGCTTCCAGCTGCTTCCTGACGATCACAAAACAAAAAGATTGGGTTGTGCTTTATTGTTTTTCACTCCATGCAATCAGGAAGGAGATGAATTGTTGGACCACATCGTTACAGGAGATGCGATTTGGGTGTCTCACATGACTCCTGAGTACAAGCAACAGTCAATGGAATGGTGCCACACATCGTCGCTAACCAGAGTGGAAGCCAAACAGACGATTTCAGCACGAAAGATCATGGCAACTGTCTTTTGGGACAGGAAAGGGATTTTGTTAGTGGATTTTATGCCGAGAGATACAACAATTAATTCTGATGCGTATTGTGTGACCTTGAGAAAACTCCGGCGTGCCATACAAAACAAGCGACGTTAAAGGATTTCCTTGGTGGTCAACGGTTCAACGACGACGAAGAAGAGAAAACTGCAGTCATGGATTGGGCTTCTTCACAGGCGGCAGATTTTTTTGACGTCGGAATTCGAAAACTTGTTGAGCGATACGACAAATGTTTGAACAAAAATGGAAATTATGTAGAAAAGTAGATAAAAGTATGTAGAATATGGAAAAAAATACATTTTAATAATATCTCCAGTATTTTTCATCTTATTAAAAAACGGACCTTATTTAAAAACTACCCCTCATAAGTAAATTTCATTATTGTAAATCAAACGATTAAATATGAGTCAGTTCAATGGGGGCTGGAATGTTCGGTACCCGCTACCTGGGACGGGAAAGCAGCTCATCCGGGAATCCGACGGAAGAGCGGGGGTTAGGTGCAAGTATTTTTAAGATAGAAATAGTGAGTTCAAGTGCAAATTTAGATGCGACCAGTTACTAATATCTAAATAAATGCTACTATTGCAAATGCTACTGCAAGGTTTGAAAAGGCGGGTATTAGCCCAATGAATCCTGATATCTTCCCGGAGCATTCATTTGCAGCTAGTTTAGTAATTGATCGTCCAGAAAGTCAACCAACTGATACTGTTGCTGCCACACTTGCATCTCCCAAAACTCAAGAGTTACCAGGAACTTCTTAAGAAAATGAATCTGATTCCGTGGCAGGGTCTAGCAAATTAAATACTTCAGGAGATAGTACCGTCTCTCTGTTGGAAACTTCACCACCTCCAGTTGTGCAGAGCAACAGCAGCAAAAGAAAGCGTAAAACTTGTAACGATTTCCGCGCCTAAAAGAAGGCAACCCTTTATACATATTTAGTGATTCGCCTGCTTATAGGACTTTTTAATATTTCGAAGTTCATTTCTGTCAAGTCAACGCGGTGCGTATTGGAGTTTCAAAAGTTGGGGGGGGGAGGAGATTCTAAAAGACAGTTTTCCGTAATTAGGTCAGTGGGTTAAGCATTGTCGATCTTACCGGAAGTATATTGTGATTAGTGAGCTATTTCTTATAATTCGTTTATCGGTTGGGAATTCGTTTTCCGCTTTGAGAGTCACTACACAGGAACTCATTTCCCATAGTTGTAGGGAAGCAAATCTCCAGGAATTTATTTCCAATATAGAATTTATTCCGGTGAAGAAGATATTTTTGGTGCTATGCCAGAGTCCATCTACTGGTGAGTTGATTTGACCAGAAATTTTTGTCTTGTCTTAATTTCCAGAACCTTAATTCTAATCTCCGATAAATTTAATTTAGGCAAAATTCGTACGGCCGAAGTCCCGAAATTAAGGCGACGCTGTAGAAAAATTCTACATTCCTACGTTTTGTTCATATTGTTACGCTGTCGTTGTCGAGGAACCTTGGGAAGGTTTTTCCCGAACCGAGTGGACGCCTGGGGCTATAGATAAAGAGTCTGGTGTACGGTCGAGCTGATTGCCACCACATCTTGAACAAGGGAAGTGCATTTTAAAAATTGTATAACCTTGTCTTGTTGTTTACGATTTATTTATCGTTATTTAAGAATTAATTTAGTAATTGATTGGGGTCATAGAATTGTGTCAATGGGACTTTAATTGGGGATTTGTGTACATATGAAACACTATTGTAATATTCCAATTATTAGGGGGAACAATTTTACGTAAAGCATATATACAGGGTACTCCGACAGTGGGTTGATATTGCGTTTGTAAGAGTTCACAGCTGGCATTTTTTTTCTTGGTCGTTTTGATCACGCATATATTCGTCACGCGGAGGCCTCCTTCGTTACGGAATGCGCAAAAAATTACGGGTATCTTAGTTGAGTAGCGCAATAAAGGTCCGAAAATTGTTTGAGTGTCGCCCAATTTAAATTTAGTATATTCAGTTCCAGGAACGTAAAAATGGACTACTACTGTTATTTTAATTTATTTTTCTTGTATAGAAATATTAGAATTGTGGGTTGTTTTTTTTTATTAAGTAAAAAGAGTTCTGGTTGCAACTTGTCTTTTATTTTACTACGAATTATCTGGACTTAAGTCGACATGATGGACAGATAGTAGATATAAAGGTAGGTGATTATTTGTCTTGGTGTTCGACTTCCCATTTACCACCTCAGACGTTGTTAGTAAATTATAAGTCGGTGGCGTCTATAATTATTGTTGGAACCTACTCCTTCTTCGATTGGGTTTCCGGGATGCTAACAGCTGTCAACTTGTTAATTTCCTACCTAAGCAGTGGTGTAGTTACGAGATTTTGTTTTTTTTGCCGTTCAACTAATGTTTATAGGTAGTAAAGATTATAGGCGTCACAAACTCAAACTGGCAATGTGTTAACAGCATCTCCATTCATACAAGAACTTAAAACAAAACATGAAGAGAACCAGCTAAGGGAAAGAAGACAGCAGGAAGGAAAACTGCTAAGGCGTGAAACGAAAATTCTGATTGAAAACGACAGCGAAGCCGAGGTGAACATCTTTGAAAATGCAGACGATGACGATGATTTTGCATGCATCTACTGCAATGAAGTCTATTCCCAATCGAAAGCTAAAGAAAAATAGATACAATGTCAAGCATGTAAAAACTGCTGCCACACAGCCTATGTGGATGTCTAAGACAAAAAAGTTCATTAGTGAACTGTGTGCTTAAACAGCGGTATGTTATTTTACTGTAGTACGTACAGTTAAAATGACATACAGTGCACTCGCCTAATTGTGACAGGCAGGTAAATGTGACAGTTGCTAATAATTATTTGAAAAACCAGCGCCATCATAACGAGTCTCACGCTACCTGGCCGTTGGCTTGCACATACTCACCGGCAACACTCAAAGCGCGGAGAACATTGCTGCACGGTAAGTTTTTGTTTCCCTTTTTATACGGCCATTTTCTCAATTTCGAGATAGCAGTCCACGAAATTCAATGCTTCCTTCAGTTCTCAAACATTTCAAAGTTTGACTTTCTACACTTACAGCGCAAAGTGCGCTCTTTCAAATGCCATGTGTTACCTAACCTCAAATCATTGTTTCTTTATATTGGAAGCAGTGTCACATTTGGCCACCAAAAAATAGCATCGTGGGCTAAATGTGACAAATTTCTGTTTAAAATGTGACACTACTTTTACTTATCTGCAGAGACAAGAAAGATGTCAGAAACCAAGAAAATTCGCAAACCGCGAAGAAAGCTATACACAAAAGAAGCTATGGAGCGTGCCAAGGAGCTAACGGAAAACGGATGGACCGTGAAAAGAGCAGCTGCCGCATTTAATATTCCTCGGTCCACTCTGATATTACATCTAAAGGGGTGGAGAAATCGTAGAAAAGTCACGCACAGTAAGGTGGGAAGGCCAGTGGAAATGGAAGAGGAGATCGAAAGCAGCATAGCAACAAATTTGCAAATCCTAAACAAATGGGGATTTGGACTTAGCAGGAAAGAAGTTATCGATTTGGTCGAAGCCTATCTTAGGGATAATAAGATTGAAAACAGGTTTAAGAACAATCGGCCGGGCAAAGACTGGTTTATTGCTTTCTGCAAACGATGGAACCTTTCCTGCAAGAAACCTATAAAACGGCAAAGTATTCGTACCGAACAAACCACCCCGGAAATTATTTATGGTTTTTTTCGATCTGTTGGAAGAAACAATTGCAGAAATGGGCTTGAACGACAAACCCTCCTGCATATTCAATTTGGACGAGACTTCGATATGTCATGATCCGCAAAATACTAAGATTGTGGCAACAAAAAACAAAGCTGTTTTCCGGACAACACAGGGAACAGGCAGAACAAATACATCAGTCCTTTTTTGTAGTTCTGCCAATGGCGACAAATTACCACCTTTTATCCTATATAAAGCAAAATACCTATGGGATTCATGGATGCCAGCAGATGCATATCCCGACACGGGATATATCGCCACACCAAGCGGATGGATGACCTCGGAAGCCTTCTATATTTGGTTCAAAACTAGATTTCTGAAACATTGCCCAAAAGAACGACCACTTCTGGTTCTATTTGATGGTCACAAATCACACCTGACCATCGAGCTTATTCAGTTGGCTCGCGATGAAAACATTACACTGTTGAAACTTCCACCGCATACTACTCACATTCTCCAACCGCTTGACAACACACCATTTAACGTTTTCAAGAAAAAATGGGATGAAATGCTGGTTTCCTGGCAAAGACAACATTATGGCCAAACGCTTGGGAAGGGCGATTTTTCAATTTTGCTGGGAAAAACTTGGACTGAAATGAGCCCCTCTACCTTGAAGAAAGGGTTCGAACAGACTGGTATTTTTCCCCTCAATCGTCAAAAAATAAAACCGGAGATCTTCAAGCCAGCAGAACTGCAGGAATTCAATGAAAAAAAATTCAACATTGAACATAATGTCAATGATACTGTTTTGGAACAGTCTGTAGTGAACAAGGGCGATGCTCGTCCAACAGCTGGGACTTCGGAGTTTCCAAGCCAATCCTTAAGTTCAGTGAGCCTGGAGTCTTTGATTTTACAAAAGATTGAGAAGAAAGGTCAAACCAATAAGAAGAAATCCAAAGCGACGAATAAATTGGCGGAGATTTTAACGAGAGAAGAATATCTCGAATCTCTGAAGGCCTCTACGTTGAATGTGAAAAAGACAAAAAGAGTGCGAAAGCAGGTGGCAGAAACAGACAGTTCAGATGACAACTATTCAGTGCATGATTCAAATTCTTCAACGGGTTCATTAGTTGCAAGGGAATCAGATATTGATGATCCAGACATGGGACAGTCATCTGTTTCCCCTGATGTTTCAACCCATGAGACGATGATAGAAACTGCTAGTTTAGATGATGATTACTCCGAGCACGATCCAAAATCTCCCATGAGTGATTTAGTCAAAAATGAATCAAATATAGATGAACGAGATTTCGAACAATCATCTTTTCCTCAGGATGTCTTACAATATGGTTCATGGGTCATGGTCGACTATTCAACAAAGAAATCAAAGGTTTACTATATAGGAACAATTCTTAACAAGACTTATGATACACTCGAAATAAAATTTTTGAGGAGGAAGATTGAATATTTTGTGTGACCAAACGTAGAAGACATAGATAGAATATCTGCAGATCGGGTAATCACAATTTTAACATCGCCTCTAAAAGACAGACGCGATAGATTTTCATTCGTCGAAAAAATGGACAAATGTGTGGCATAATTTTGAAGATTTCTTTATAATTATTGTTCTTTTTTATATGTAAGCGAGTTGATGTTTTTTTATTCATGTTTTTTATGAACCACATTAGTTTTCGTTTATTCTATGTTGTATTAGTTGTAATAATATAATATAATAATAAATCTATAAATTTTTATTTTATTTCCCAAAATGTCACATTTAGACCCCTTAGCTGTGTCACAATTAAAACTAGCGAAAATATGGCGAAACAATGAGAGTTTACCCGTGTGTCACATTTATAATCAAGAAGTGTCACATTTGCAATTTTGTCGGGTAAATGTGACAAATGAAACAATTTAAAAAAAAATTAAATTGGTTATTTAGAGTACAATGGGGTCACTTTAATTGTTCAGATGAATGCAGATACGCTTACTCGGTACGGATGAGGCGGAAAAGTTCTTATAGAAACTACAGTGAATGAGATTTTGAATATTTTGTTCAAAATGAAGAAATCGTGTCACAATTACGCGAATGCACTGTACGTAGAATGATTAGTAAAGCTTCTATAAAATGAAGATACATAAGTATATTTTTAAGTGGATTAAGCTCTTCTAACTTTAATTCTTTCATTCGTCAGCATCGACAGCCTTTTACGTCCCACTACTGGCCACCGGCCTCTTCTCTATTACGTATTTCTTCTCAACGCTAATGTAGAAACAGGTTGAATTATTTCGTTATAGTCCTACATTATTGAAATTAAAATAGTAAGCCTACGTTATTTGCCAATACTGCAGTGCCCAAACTGCTAACTTTAGAAAAACTACTTCATGGATTGTACAATTACCAAAGTCAATTTACTTCACCAATTTATATATAATTACGTACCTTAAATTGTGCATATTTGGCAAAGCACGCACATCTTGCACAAAGTTAGTAACTCCTTCAAATGGCACCACAGACGAGACCAAAAAAATTTTATCACTGTTAGTTTTAGAAACCGCAGATTTTAACTGAGATACCCAGCCTAAATTGTCTCGTGATAAATCTTTCGAAGTTAAGGTGTCACCTTTAGCTTGTATAATCACAGGAACAGCTTTTAAACTCTAAAAATATTTGTAATGAAATTCAGCAACTTTATAATATTTAACAGTGCGTATTACCTTTCGAATTAAGGAATAAGAAATTCCATTTACTGAAAATTGTGCCACTTGGGTAATTTGAGGGTAAGATGCAATATTCTTACTAGTTTGCGCTAACAAGAAAGCATGAGACGATGTTAACAATTTAACGCAATCTTCTGTAATTATGTTGTTAGTTATGACGTACAGCGGTTCTGTTGGTGAGACCAAAATCATTTTTGAATCCTTAACAGACGAAATATTTGCCTAGAAGAATAGTGTTATTTGACTCAGCAGTTCCTGAAGTGCGCAAACACAACTTACGCTCAACCTTGTATATTTATTAACAACATTTTTAATTTTTTCTTCCAGAATTGGTTGTTCTGTTTCAATTTCTACAATCATTACGCTGTTTACATTATGATTTTCAAAATTTTCCAATACAATTTGAAGACCTAAATTAATTCCACTTTCCATATTCTACAAATAACAGTTTTAAGTATGTAAATTAACTTCAAAATATTACCATATTTACCATCAATTCTATGTTAGATAACGAGGTGAATTCCAGTGTATCATATGAAATTGGTCGATCCTCCACCTCAAGTGGTTTTACACATACTCCAGAAATCTGCATTCCATCAGTTGAAATAATTCCAGTTGCATAATCGTAAGTAACTTCGAGATCTACGCAAAAAAGTAGATATATAAAATTTAGGTACACTTGAATGCACTATGGAATTAGTTACCAGTTGCTTCCCTTGGGAGAACTTCTAAAGACAAAGCAATCCGTTGAATCGACGATATCATTAAAGTATTCTGACTAAACTCTCCTTTGTGGAACAAACATTGTTGCAACATTGTATCCACCAACTGAAACCAATTGTTATTCCATCGAATTGTACCGATCGAACCTGCAATTGGAGGTGTCTATGTACGGATCAAGTTAATATGAAATATCTCTTTAAAATAACTCAGGTCCGGCACGACCAGGGGTTACAAAATATGACACATTACAATGACAGTACAATGGCAAAAATGAGTATAAGAAAAAATCCACCTGGAATATGCTCTACAAGCAGAATGGAGAGGTGAGCTTCATCTCCTATTGAATAAATACGATAAATCAAATAAAAAGTTGAAGAAGAATCGCTCAGTTAGCTCAGTTCGATTTTGTCGCTAAACGTATTCCGTGAGTACAACAGGAAGAAAAAATAGGCAGTCTCACGTGGGACATGATATTGAAAAAGAAAATATTCGTTGGTAAACCGCATGGAAGAAATTAGATGGCCCCAGAAAATTTGGAAATGGTTCCCTGCCGCAAGTAGGAAGAGAGGTCGACTTCGAAGAACCTGGGGGCAAGCACTGCAAGAGGCACAGTCAAGTAGGCAGTTAAACCAGGAAGACACTCAAGATAGAAAACTTTGGCGTATTGGATGCGGGAAACGACAAATGTTGTAACAAACCCCCTTATATGTATATATGCTGTGATTGGATTCCAGGAATTCTTCCGCGTAGCAACTTCTTGGTCCTGGGCTGGACCGGGGTGGTTGTATTAAAAACGTTTCGGCAAAGTCGCATTTGCCATCTTCAGGTCTTGTCGGATAACTTTCTGCTGGTGCTTCTTGTAATACGACTGTTAACGTTCGTTTCCGCTGGGGCTATATATACTTCTTGACCGTTCCGTGCGGTTGCACTTTGTTGATTTCGTGCTCGGTTGCGTATGACGGGACCAGCTGTGGCTGGAACGTTCTGATTTTGTTGAGGTGGTTTTATGTTGTGCCAGTGATGAAGTCTTCTCGTTCTTTCATTCGGCATTTTCGTGTTCTTCTTTTCTCACATTGACTCGTCTGTTTGTTTGACCTATATACGTTTGATCGCAGTTCTGGCAAGGAATTTCGTAAACACTTTGATTCTCCAGCGGTATCCTTCTTTTGGGGTTTCGTAGAATGGAGCTGATCTTTCTGTTGGTTGTGAATGTTGTTTCCACATTGTGCCTTCGTAGAATTCTACAGATTCTGTCTGTCGTATGGCAAGTGGGCGTTGGATGTAGGTTTTTCTTTTTCATCCTGTGGCTTCGCTCGGCTGGGTTTAAGTGTATAATTGATAGTTTGATTCTTGAAGCCATTTTGTCGTAGGGCTTTTCGAAGTTTCTTCATTTCTTGGTCTATGTTTTCTGGGTCTGCGAGTCTTTGAGAACAGCGACCAGGGTTTTAACCACTGATCGAAGTTGTGCCGGATGGTGGTGTGACTCCGCGTTGAGATATCGGTCTGTATGAGTGGGTTTCCGGTACACCGTGTGGCCCAGGTTGCCGTCCGATTTCTTTTTGACCAAAACATCCAGGAACGGTAGCAGGTTTTCTGATTCCATTTCCATCGTGAATGAGATTTTTGGCTAGAGACTATTTAGATGGTCCAGGAAGTTGTTAAGGTGTGCCTCTCCATGTTGCCATGTAACAAAGATGACGTCCACATATTGTAGCTAGAGTATACGTTTGTGTACTACCGTTTCTAGTGCTTTTTGTTCTAGGTTTTCCATGAATAGATTCGCTACGACTGGGGATAGCGGGAGTCCATTGGTGCGCCTTCTATTTGCTTGTACCGTTGGTTGTTGCGCAGGAAGTACGTGTTCATGAGGCAATGTTTCGTCAATTCCAGTATGTGGGCTGGTGGATCATATTTTTGTTTGATTATGTCCAGAGATTCTTCTATAGGAACGTTGGTAAACAGTGACACCACATCGAAAGTTACTAGTAACCAACCTGGCTCTACTTTTTCCTTCCTCAGTAACTCGACGAAATGACTTGCGTTCTTAACGTAAGATACAGCTTCTTCGGTGTAAGGTTGTAGATGTTTTGCCAGATATCTTGCCAGCTGTTGTAGGGGATCCTATTGAACTTACAATTGGCCTGAGAGTGCTCCTGGCTTGTGTACTTTTGGCAGCCCATAGAGTTTCGGACATCTGGATGATTTCTCCCTGGGTATCAGCTGTCGTTGTATGTCTTCGGCGATGGAGCTCTGTTTGATCTAGTTTTTTGTAGTTTTCTCTAGGTATGTGGTAAGATCCGTGGTGATGGGCAGAAAATAGAAAACAACAAGCAAACATAAAACCACCTCAACAAAATCAGAACGGTCCAGCTACAGCCGGTCCCGTCACATGCAACCGAGCACGAAATCAACAAAGCGCAACCGCACTGAACGGTCAAGAAGCATATATAGCCCCAGCGGAAACGAACGTCAATGATTTTATATTTCTCTAGTATTTTAACCATCAAGATAAATTATCTGGATTTTTATATAACTCTTGATACAACAGCCACCAGCCTCGTTTTTTTTTTGTCACTGATCATTTGACGGACAATAATTTAAAGCGGGTTATGAAAATGGTGCTAATATACAAAAGAATGCTAAGCAATCCATATTATATACAAAAATCTCATAAAACTTTTTATGATCCTCGATCTTTGCAATTTGTACTTATACCATACAGTAATACCGTAAAGGCAAATTTTCAGATTGTTGATTTCGTCTCCGAAATTCAGTTTTTACCAAATGCGTCTCAGTTTATCCTGAAAACAGAATAACACTCGGCGGAAAGTCGAGTTGAAACCATAAACCTTGACAATACGGTTTATAAGTGATAATTTATCTGAAATAATCAATAGCGATAACACTTCTAAGTGTGAATTCCAACGTTTAAGTTGATATATTTCATGGTTAGATGGTAAATATCAAAATGGAGAACCAGAATGTTTAGCGTACATTTTAACAAGAAACCCTTATAGCAGAAAAAGTATCTGTAAATGGTTCGAAACCTCATTTATTAACAAGCAAATTTCTGAAGACGGGAGGAAAGGGTAGTGGCGGCCCTGAAAAGTATTAAAATAGTACCTTCTTCTGTTAAAATCAGACTTTTAATCCCTTTGTAAACTCCTCCAATCTTATGGCCTCTGTGATAGAATTCGTTGTAAACATCATTACCAGTAAGTCTCAATGCATTCTCTGTCACTTCAATCTTTGATACGGTTGCAAAAAATTTGTCTGTTTCGGGCATTGTTATTACACCAGTACCGATGAGCTCATTACCAGAAGAAATTTCAAAATCTCCACCGCCCTTTTGTACCATGGCATACAGAGGAACATATCCTGCAACATATGTGGTGTAAACATGCTACATTGCTTTACTTTTCAGCGTGTTTTACCTATTTTTGGCACTTGAACAACATTTTTAAATTTTATATTTTCTAATATTACTTCGTCTATTTTTTTTAGTCTTATACCATTTAGAATGTCGAATAGGCATGACTACAAAAGATACGTTTATAAAATCTGCAGTATTACTTATATAAAACACAACTTACTAAGTACGCAGCTATCGGAACAATAACAGTATTTTTGACTTGATTCCCAACAAATTCCCTGTAATTCTCATTCTTCAATGATATGTTTATGTCTCTTACACTGGCTAAATAATTTAGCTTGTCTTCCGAACACGCACGCCATTTTTCACCATGTTCCCAATGAATCAAGGGAGTTAAAGTCTTGGTTCCTCTACTTACTGGATATTCCACTTTTGGATATAGTGCTGGTATATTCAAATCTAAACCAGCTAAATACAATCTGTAATGGTATATTTTTTAATAATATTATATTGTTAGAATACAGACCACAACATACTTTCCAATAGCCCCTAGTAAGAAGTTTAATCCATTTTTGCTAGTTTTGTGAGTGAGAGGAACATTGGTGCAATTGGCTTTCAATGAACGTTTTAAAATAGCTTGAAGAAGACCATGAGGGGCGATTTCTATAACCACAGATTCTTTTGGAATATGCTTCGAACCTTCTTCAAAAAGTACCGAGCTCAGCAAATTGTTAGTATGATATTCAGCCGATGACGTTTTTGCTAAATCTGTATCCCACTGTTCTTCCAGAATTGAAGTACTAACCCATTTTGATGAGCGAGGAAGAGGCTTGGGGATTACCTCTTGTAAATATTTTAGTAAAAGGGGAGCAGCTGGTTTTATGTACTTGCTGTGATATGCAATGTTTGATACATTAACGAGACGAGCAAAAATACCTCTACTCTGCAAATCTTTTACGAAAACTTCCATATCTTCAGTAGGACCAGAAATGGTACAGCTGTCTGCTCCGTTATGACAAGCTACTTCAATTGATGGGGGGCACTGATCTTTAATTTGTTGATAGCCCATACCTGTAATGTAAGAAAGTTGAATTAGTGTAGATTTCGTACAATTAATCAGTGTAAAACCTATTTCTATACTCTTGTTAATTTTTGTTGTAATAATTGTTTGTTTCGTTAAAAATACGATTAAGTGATTTTTTTTTAAATGTTAGGATTAATTCACAAGAGAGAATGCCAATTATAATTATTTTATAGTTTTGTAAAAATAACATACCAACAGCAGCCATCATTCCCCTAATTAAATTTGCCTCCAGAGAAGCTCTGCCTCTGGAATAAGCACATAAAATCATCTGTTCTGCAGTTAAACAGCCATCTGCGTAAGCACATCCTAATTCTCCTACTGAATGACCTATAATGCCATCCGGAGAAATTCCAAGAGAATGCAATACATCGGTTAAACCAATCTGAAATGAAAAATATTCTCATTGAATAATATTATTATAATAATATTAAAACTTTTCAATATGAAAACGATCAACGAGTACACACCTGCACGGCCGCAATGCCAACAAAGGAATGCAAAATATTTTCGAACATTTTCTCATCATCCTCGGTTACAATCTTTAGAAGATCAATTCCTCTGGGTTTTAATATTTTGTGACACTTCCGAATAGCGGCCTCAAAAACTGGTAATGCCATTAAATCAACTGCCATTTTGCACCACTGACTACCCATTCCAGAATATACAAACCAAACTTGTCGTTTATTTCCAGGAAAATACTGTAAACAAAGAATCCACCTAAATGTTTTTTATCGTTCGAAATGATTTCCTGCGTACTTCAGATTCAGTTTTGGCCTCTTCCGTGCCGTCCAAAATTGCATATCCTCTGTATAGATGGCCTGGGATTGCTTTCTTGAAAGTATCTTGGATTAATCCGGCATATTCTGGATCGATTTTGCCTTCAGATTTTAACTAAAATGTTTAATTGGTTTATAACCGGAAACTGTTTTATTGTAAGTCTTCAATTTTGACACCTACTGAAGTTAAGATGTCTTGAATGCCATCGTCCGTTCTTGTTGAAATGCAAACCAATCGCGGTAGTTCGTCAAGTTGTTGTTTCTTGACTTTAGGATTTGCTTTGAGCAAAATGTGACCATATGATGATGTCAATCCGATGCCATTTACAGCAGCCAAGCCAGCTTTCCATTCTCTATTGGTATCAACCACCTTAATTCTACCCTCAGTTATACTACGAATATTAGGATTTGGCGTTTCATAGTGCAGGTTAGCAGGAATAACTCCAGACTCCATAGCAATAAGAACCTTCACAAGGCCTAGCAGACCTGCGGAAGCTTCTGCATGACCTGTGTTGGATTTCACTGACCCTACTAGAAGTGGATTTTTGCGATTTTTGCAGTAAACACTGTCAATTGCTGATAGTTCAGCTTCATCAGTGCGCTACGGTTACGATGAATAGTTTGTTAGGGATATAAAATATAGTAGGGTAATCATATTAAAAGTTAGCTCGGACTTACACAATGACCAGCTCCGTAACATTCAACAAATTCGACATCTCGAGGGTCAACTTTACAATCTTCGTAGAAATCCCGTATAAAATTTGTCATAGCATTTGTATCGAGATCTTGAAGGGGTCCCTTTCTGTTTCCATTGTAGCGTGAACTAACTCCCACCACAGTGGCATACGAACGTTTGGCGTCACATGCACGTTGTACGTACAAAACTACTACACTGTCACTTCTAGCATAGCCATTTGCTGTAATATACCAAATTAAATAAGGAGAACCTTTTCAAAACGTTAAGTGTTGTATATGGATTTAATTCTCTTAACGTCTGGGGTATATATTTAGAGACGACAAGTACAAACAACATACAATTGATCTACATGTTCTAAATATTAAACCTACGTAAAAGCTCGTTAACAAAAACTGAAATCAGCGACACTAAATAAGATCCCTAAATTCGCGTTTAAATTATATTTGAAAAGCATACATTGTTGTTTTGTAAAAGATTTTAAAAAAACTTCTGACAACTTATATTTCATCTAATATAATCTAGTACAGTTTGCAAATTTAAATATACCTACATATAATTAAAGGAACAGGTGAAGGGACGTTTAATTTTGAATTTTGAAAATAAATCCAAGAATAAATAATTATTAATAATTGAATCCCTTAGGAAAAGCTTCCCACAAATTTTTTTTGTGTTAAATGGTAAGGGCCTTAAACTTAATTAAATCCCAACTAAGGTGGCTTCATATTGGCTTTCTTTTCGGTTGCTATTTCTACCAGTTTCTCAGAAGAATACAATTTACTACGTTTTAATATATCCAATGTACCATAAAATGGAGTGGATAGAAACTGTAGGGTGAATAGAAACGAAAGTGGTAAACGTTCTTTAAAAAAATTCTGTGTTACAAATTTTTACGTTTCCCGCAACTTAACCACATAAATGTGTTGTTTGGATGTTTGTCAACCTGTTTTCAGGTGTTTTTGGATTTCTTCAATTGGTAGCACTGTTTTAGCTAGCCGTTTCTACACACAGGGGCCGTTATGTTAAATGGAACGAAATGATTTATGTTTGTAAGATAGAGATAATCGGCCTCGGTGGTCTAGTGGTTAGCGCATTTGCCTTTAGATCCGAGGGACGCGGGTTCGAACCTGGCTGAGGTCGACGAGATTTTTCTAGCGGGGAAAAATCTGAAAATCGCTACTGGAGTTGGAATTACCCCAGATAGGCAAAATTCTTAGTTAGGGTGTACAATGGGCCATATGGCCTAAGTGCATAGAGATGCTTGGAAAACCGCGTCCTAGATCTCGCTCTTTCAAAGCAAGCAAGCAAGCAAGATAGAGATAGAAGAGGCGAACATTTCAATAGATGGCGCTATTAGAAATTTTAAAATATTTTCATAAATAAGCATGCTTCGAATTCTGTCATGGCGTGCTTGGCGTAATCACGTGCTCTTGAGCTTGAGTCGCTGTCACAGATTTTGAAGGGTTTTCCATTAAGAGGTCCCATTTTAAATTTTCTGGCATTTTTAAACTATTGAATGGAGGGCCTTGAGTGTTTGACACTTGTCTGTTCTCTACCGCCACCATAAGAATCCTAATTTAAAGAAACATGGAGGACAACCTGTATTGACCTCCCACGAAGAAGATCTGACCGTGGAGCAATTAATAACCTGCAGTGATTGGGGTTACCCTTTAGATCACGATGATCTAAGAAAAGTGGTAAAAGTTTATCTTGACAACAGGGGAAAAACAATTCCCAACTTTAAGAACAACCTTCCAGGTCGTGATTTTGCGTACTTGTTTTTAAAACGTCATAAGGATAAGTTAAGAACCAGATTAAGCCAGAACATAAAACGTTCTAGGGCAAAAGGTTCCCTATAAGAACTAAATATCTATTTCGTATATTATTTATACCGCCATTCCGGCTTTAAAAGACCTTCCTGGGAAGAATGTGTTTATATGAGATAACCTTTCATCCCATTTTTCTTCTAAAACTGTTAAAATGTGTAAGGACCACAGTATTTGTTTTATAAGTATTTTTACCTGCCAATTCTACTCATATAACACAACCTCTGGACGTTGCATTCTTTCGGCCGCTCAAGGCAGGTTGACGAAAAGTAATGCAGAAATGGAGGATGGGGTCTGGGGAGCAAGCTGCAAGTATTCCGAAAGACAAATTTCCTCATTTGCTTAAAGAATTGATGGGTGAAATAGAACAAACTAAAAAAAAATGTTCAAGCCGGATTCAGAAAATGCGGAATTTTTCCCTTGAATCGCAAACAGGTTTTAAGTAGGCTTCCACATGAACCTACTGAGGATATCGAAGTCACAGGGCAGGTAAATAACCCCGTTGTATCACTATTAAACGAAATGCGATATGGAAATGCTAGTACCAGTGGCACTCAGAAAAAGAGAGGTACTTACAAGGAAACGTCTTACAGGGGCCGATTTTTCTGATGCAAGTGAGAGTGAAGTAGAGGATCATGTGTCACTTCATGATAGCGATAGCAGTATGGGTCCAGTAGATTTTGAGGAAGAAAGTGATGAAATTCAAGAAGACGTAGAAGACGGGGGCCAACAAATACTTAGTAGAAGAAAGTTATCAAGAAAAGAATGATATATTGCCCATGGAAAAGTCTACCAGTAATGAAAATCAACTTGCAGTATACATGCATGGGAGGTTTTTACAAACGTTTCGCCAATTAAAAATGAGGAAATTGAAAAATCAATGTAGTTACTTGTTGCCTTTGTGGTAGAAAAATCCACGAAATCCAATAAGTACAAATATTTTATTGGAAATGACCCAATTAGATGAAAATTACAAGGAGTTTGAAGGAACATTCTTACGAAGTCGTCAGACAAAGTATAATTCAGGATATGTTTATGCATTTCCAGAAGTTCCTGATGTCAGTGTATTTTCTTATGAGCAAGTTGTAGTTAAACTGGCCCCAAAAGAGCAGTTAGAAATAGACACTGCTAAAGGTCGCAGAAGGGGCTTTTTGACATTTGACATGAATCAAAATGTTTTAAATTAAAACCACAAAATGTTTGGTGTTCTACCTATTTGCCATGTTAAACTTTTTAATATATATATATTTATTCATTTATTATTTCCTAACCTATATTCCTGGTAATTTAAGTAGTTATTTAAAAAAAATTCATTCTTATATGATTTAAAAACATTTTTATAGTCACCTACATACCTTGTAAACGTAAAATATGTGGGAAATCAATGGGTGTTTCTATTGACCCCGCATTGAAGGTGAATAGAAACAAATAATATAATAATTTATATGGTGAAAACTGATTTTTTTGGGCAAAATATTAATTACGTAATGTAATCTACTGTGCGCGACCGCACTTTTCCAATAATTACATTTTCATTAAATACATTCGAATGAAAGATATAAACCCGCTAATGTCGCGAGTTGTTTCTATACAACCCATTACAACAACAATAATTAAAAGCAATTTCTATTTTGGAAGATAATATTATCTTTTTGTTATAACTGTTTCATTAATTTGCTATTAGAAAAAGGTGACCAAACGTCCCATTTTGAACGGGACAGTCTCGTTTTAAAGTAGTGTGTCCAGCTGTCCCAAATACATTGGGACGGCTGTTTGTCCCGTTTTTTAACAAGCAATAGAATTTTGTATAATTTTTCACATATTCAGAAACTTTTGAAATGTTTGTAACAGATGATATGACATGTTGCTTTCTATGAACTGGCTTACAAAGTATAGAGTAGCCAAGCCAACCAATCAACGCACACTAGAAATAATTTCAGATTGGTGGTGCTACAGCTGGGCCTCGTTCAGAAATTCGTCCGTCGAGAAGTTCGACCGAACGAACTTCCTCTAATTTATGAACGAGCCTATGTACGTAAAGATATTGCTGTAGTGCTGGGAAATTCCCTGTTTGCTTGCATTATACAGTAGTGTTTTTCGTCTTAATAAACTGTCAAATAAGTAAATAATTTTTTAATATAAATATAATTAAGCCATGCTGAAGAGAAATGAAAAGTTACAATTTAAACATCCACCTATTAAAAAAAAAGTTTCTGATAGTGATGTGAAGTGCAATAAATGCAGAACTGATCTTAGTGTTTCTCATGGCGGAGGATCTGATATAGAACAACATTTTAAGTCAAATAAACACAAAACTGCTAATACGACGGCCGTATTCAGTAGTAAATTGACTACTTTTTTTAATCAAGAACTTCAACAGACTTGAAAATAGCTGCTGTAGAATGTACGTGCACATTTCACTGGATTAAAGGAAACCATAGTGTGGGGTTGTTAGTCCCCCATCGGGAGCCTCCCCAGGTGCTGCATAGGGGAATACGTCCCAGATATGGGTGGTACCGGGGAATAGAAACAGCCGCGGTGAACCAAAATTAACATATCGACGGGCAGCAGTGTCGATATTATACTGTTTATAAGCGGATGTTAAGGGAACAGGAACGGTTAAGCACAACTAATTAATCTCAAGCGTGGAATAAATAATATTGAAACGGTTGAGATATTGCGATGAGGATGGCAAGGAGAAACCACCTCACTAATTTCCCTGCAAAAATAGGTACACTTTACTGATCATAGGCATCGGAAATCAAGATCCGACAGGAGAGCAAATTAGAGAGCCTCTTAGGTCGTTATGATACGAAACCCCTGTCAAAAGAACAAAAATACACAGTTAAAATGCACAGTTAAACGAACAGAGAATGCTAAAAGGACCTGAAATAAATACGAGAATCTCTACTTGGAATGTTCAAAGTATGTATCAACCAGGTAAACTACATAACATTATACAAGAGATATATAGAATGAAGATCAATATTCTAGAAATCAGCGAAACAAGATGGCCTAACTCCGGACAATACTCTACTGATAGTGGAACAATATATTACTCAGGAAACAGTGACATCCAACATAGACAAGGGGTAGCAACCCTGGTAGACAAAACATTTAACAGAACGGTAGAAGGATTCTTCCCTATCTCAGAAATAGTAATAATGCTACAATTAAAGCACTTCATGCCAGACTTAACCTAATACAAATATATGCCCCAACTACGGATGGGAGTGAAGAGGAGATAGAAGTATTCTGCTAACAAATACAGCAGGTGTTAAAACTTGTAAAAAGTAGAATTGCTATGATGCTTGCCAAACTTCGATCTGAAGACGGCGCCTAAAGAAGAAGATAGTTTTAGATCAAATGATTGCACTTTCAGCCAAAATATCGATGTGCTAGAAGTAAATGTGAGGCAATTGTTAAGAACGTCTTTTATTCTTTTACAAGGAAAGTACTGCAATTACAGTTACAAGTATGTAATAGCTTCGTATTATTGATTGATGCATGCAACCACGGAAATTTGTAACTTTTCCCCGTTTTGATACGATTTTTTCACCATATGAGGGAACAGAAATAAGAATATTAGATTTAAAATCTCTATCTGGAGAAACATCTGATACAGTGGTAGAATATTTGTCTGATATATTATCTTCTAATAATATATAGCTACCAAAATCGCATCTTTTTCTGGAGACAATACAAACAGTAACTTTGGGGGTGGTCGAGACGGGGTGCAAATAATATATATATATATATATATGCTGTGATTGGCTTCCAGGTATTCTTCCGCGTAGTGACTTCTTGGTCCTGGGATGGACCGGGACGGTTGTCTTGACGACGTTTCGGCAAAATCACATTTGCCATCTTCAGGTCTTGTCGGATAACTTTCTGCTGATGCTTCTTGTAATACGACTGTTGACGTTCGTTTCTGCTGGAGCTATATATACTTCTTGGCCGTTCCGTGTG
>JABXWE010006800.1:0-10708 GCA_014611495.1 Limonius californicus
AAACCCTTTATGCGAAAAAAAAAGAAATATTTTCAAAAAACTCTTAAAAAAATAACAAAGTCAAGATTAAATAATACAAACTTAAAGGAATACAATAATGAATAATAATACAACAAATTCTTAATCTATTTAAAATTAAACTGGAAACCAAAACACAGGAACGGCGAGGTGTGCAAGCGTCTGCAAATAGAAAAAGAAACAAACATGTGTATATAAAACAAAAGGGAAATAATAACGTGTACGAACACTACAAAAGATGTGTGTAAGTGAATGTATTATGACGAATCACGCAAAAAATACGCCGGTAAGTCCTAGCACCATATTTGGTGCTAGGACTTATCAGATGGTCCTAACACCTAATAACGTATAAATAAAATACACAATTGGAGAGATCAATTTATTAACGTTTTGCTTTTGATAAAAATAATCGGTAACTATTTACATATAAAAACATAACAACGGAAACATAACAACCCCAGACGACCCGACCCGCACAACAGTACCATTAACGCTTACACTTAACTTATTCCAACGTTTTTCTAATAACGCTATGCCTTCGAAAAAAATTCTTTTAATAACTCTAATAACTTTAATAATAAACGAAGCTCTCTCAAGTGTTTTTTGAGTTTTGGAAAAAGATAATAGTCACAGGGGGCGAGGTCGGGACTGTACGGTGAATTTTGCAATTCCTCAAAGCCACATTCATCAATTGCTTCTTTAGCAATTCGTGCTTTATGGACCCTGCAGTTGTGGTGCAGCAGCACAGTTTTCTGGGCAAGATTGTGAGGTCTTTTCTCGCGTATAGCTGATTTAAAATTGATTATTGTTTCTTTGTAGACATTCCCTGTTATTGTAAACCCTTTTGGCATATACTCAACCCATAAAATCCCTTCAGCATTCCAGAAAACACTTTTCCCGCTGAGAATTGCGCCTTCGCCTTCTTGAGTGGTGAAGAGCCCTTATGGCAATGGTGTATCTTAGGATAAAGCCGCCAAATTATCCTCGCAAATTTGCCGCCTACACAATTTTTGTTCAGGAGTGACTCGCCTGGGAATTCACTGTGATGACAACTTGCTCATTTCGAAATCTTCATGAATGATTTTAAAAACAGATGTTTCTTATACCTGCTTCTCTTGCAATAACTGATTTTGTCACTTCGCGATGAGTCAACACCAAATCTTCAACTTTCTTTATGGTATCCTGTGTTCGTGCTTCATGAGGTCTTCCGCACTTTGGGTCGTCCTGGATGGACTCCCTGTCCCATTTGAATTGGTTACACCAAAATTTAACTTGAAAATAGGACGGGCTATTTTCCTCATACACAGCCACCATTCTCTCATGGATAGTTTGGATTATTGCCTTCTTTCCATAGAAATTTTATGACGCTTCTGTGTTCAAGTTTTAAATCACTCATTTTTGCACCTCTAGCTCTATACAGAAATGACAAATCTTAAGCGAGTTTTATCAAATTTAGCGGATACACTCTAAAATGTTACATGGACTTGACATAATAAAATTATCACGATATGATCCATAGCTTGGTATATAACATAAGAAACTCCCCACGTATGTACGTTTTGATAGTTGTGTGAGTAAAGTACAACCATTATTTTAAGGCCGAATCTTTGAGCCGCTGTTATCTTGTCATTTCCAAAGAACGAGTGGTTGTTACTAGTCTACAGGTCTGTACTCGGTGTGCGTATTTTAAAATGGAAGCTTAAGGGTATTTTAATAGTTTGCTTGTATAGGAACTTTGGAAAATTAATAATGAAGTAAAGAATTTCCCTTTCTATTTGTTTTGCGGATAAGTCAGGTAATTAAGCTTAATGACTTGGCATTGTGTAGCGTGTAGTAGTTGTACACAGATATTAGTTTTATTTGTGTTTCTCATTATATGGATCTTTGGAGACCTTTTGATTGCGATGTTGATAGTGGTAGCGACGAAAAAATTGATGTTGTAGTAATGATGCTGAACAGATAAAAGAAAATTTGTATATAATATAAATATGTGTAAAATTTTGTAAATTTGTAAATATTTTAAAATTTACCTGAATACGTTGGCTGGTTCTACCTGAGTGTCCCCTATCAGTTACAGATAATTCCTAAGTCAAAGGCTTAAAGATTCGGCCTTAAAATAATGGCTGTACTTTAGACTCTTAAATAATATTATATATCTAAAATTGTTTAGGATATTTTCGGTTCATAGTAGCCTCGATATCAATTAATTAGGGTAAATATCCCGTATATTGTTTTACTTTTCAACAATTATTTAAAGTAAATATACAATTGTTTCGTTATTAGTTCTAACTTATATGTATATGCAATGTGAATTCCTAGTAATATACTGGCACAATAACACAAAGAACTATATGTGATTCCTACATTCCTTGATACTTAATATCATGGCACGTTGAAGAATACTTCATTTAATCCAACATCAAGTAACTATTTGAATCTAGCTTTACCTAATTTTAACTTAACCTAACTGCTCCAAAACCTAACATAGCCTAATTTGAAACAACTGCATATATATTTGATAAAATCTAACCATTTCATAAGGTGGAGTTCTACATATATGATGGCGTCCCAGATATACCTTCATGTTTCGATATAAGGGTAGTTAAGGAGATTAATAATATATGTCAATATATCTAATTACTAATACATAACGACATTTTTATAAGACAATATATCTCAAGATTTCCATGCCAATTTATGTAATATAATAATCATGAATTCAACATAATGCGATATGACAGATATACCTTTGAGTTTTGATATAGGTAGTCATATTAGCACATATTGATATATGTGAGCATTAATAGCTATCGATATCTTTATCAACCAATGCATGTCAATTTGTCGATATAAGGTAGATGGCTTACATTCAGAAACTGAAACTGCAACCCAACATACATACATGTAACCAAGCCAGATAAACAGTGTTAGCACTATATGTAGTTGGACCAAGTTAGTTGTGATGATGTGTTTTATATCACATTTGATTAATAATCCTAAATTTTATATAACGTTAAGCTTGCATATAACATTTAAAATTCATCATTTAGATACAACTAATTATTATTGACTATCACCCAATTACAGAAAATTATTTTGTCACATATCAAAAAATAATATTAAATTAGCGCATGCTATAGATTGACGTATACAATTAATCATGCAAGTGACATGATGTGCGTGAAATAGCTACGCGTTCGAGTTTCCATATAAAGGCAAACACGGACATGAATATATGTATATTGATATATCTAGGTACTAATACGTATTAATTGTTTATTTATTTGACAGTTTGCATTAGTTTAGAACGTTACCGAAAATAGGAAGCCACAGGAGGTTATTAATTACATAACCAGTATTTATATATATATATTAATATAAATATGTAATAATGTATTAATTTGCGTATAGCTTAAAATCCTCTAAAGTCAAAATAAGCATATGACTAAATATGCTTTCTACCAGAACTATGTCCACTAAAAGTGCTGAAATGTAATCAAAAATAGATTTAAGTTGTACATTGAAAATTTATTTACAAAGTTTAGCCCTGCGTAAAATTGCCGCAAACCTCGTTCTACAATGTTAGGAAAATTCCTTATTTACACAGCAATATCCATAATTTGGTTCACTAGTCCATCGCTAACGCGAGCTTTTTTTGAAGAAACTATTGTCTTTATGTCCCCAAAGAAAGAGTAGAGGGGTGTCAGGTGGTATCGAAGACCAGGGAACTAGATCATCTCGTCTGATCCAATGGTCGTGAACGAATTATTTAAAAAATGCAGTTCTGCCTGCCAAAATGAGAAGTGCAACCTCCTTCTGAAATTACATGTGAACTGTGTTTCTATGAAAAATCTTTCTCGCCTGTTAAATCACCCTTGCATAGCGAAAGGTCCGAGAAGTTGGTAAATAATAATTTCAAACCAAATGTTTACCGAAAACCGTTGGTGATAGATTTTTTTGTTGGTTTTGGAGGTTTTCAACAGACCAGGAAAGTGAATTTCGGGTATCCTTGATATCATCTATATTAAAGATAGCCGCGCTAGTGAAAACGATGTTATCAAAAAGATGCTGATATTTAATGAGTTGCAGACATAATTGTATGAACAAATTTAAATCCGTTGGTAACAAATGCTGTACGCGTGATGATATGGCTATAAGCCAAAACTATGTAACGCTCCCGGTACGTTCATTGGTGTAATACCCGAATGACAAGATATTCTTCGCAGACCAGAGGATGGAATGCGGTCAACAATCTATTGTTTCCTCTTGGATGAGGTTATCTGGTTTAAGTTCAACAATAGCTGTAGGAATGATCCTTCGGTATCTTTTAGAAATCGGCGTACTCTGTCGAATATACGCTGATATGGTACTCTGATATAAGGAAATCGCCTCTGATATACTTCAGCTGGCTGTTTTCCATTTCCATTACAATAACCATAAATGTAATGAATATCGGGTTACTTTTTCGTTTGACACAGATGTTTCATTAAGTTTGTTAAGAATATGTAAACAATATAGGAGGACAAGTTCTTGGTTGAAGAAACGAATACTAGCCATGATTCTAATGAAATCGTAGATCCATATTCTAATAAGTGTAATGTTTTTTTTACATTTCAGCACAAGTTTAATGGTTGTAGTTCCGATATTTATTATTTACTGATATTGGATATTGAAATTTCAATATTGCCAACCCTATCTCCAACTAAATGTATTACTTTGTTGGTAAAAGTTTACAGTTTGTTTACACTTGCGTAGTTTGCTTTTCTTTTGTAAATATTTTGTTATATACATGTAAAATAAATAAAAGTCAGTTATAATTTATTGCCCTTAAAAATACTTCGTTGTGCAAAATACATATCTTCAACAAAAGCATGTATTTATTTTATTCTGTTGGAAGATGATTTTAATTCGGTACATGTAGCTTTTTCTGTTAAAATCACACGCAAAGAATTGGAAGTTTAAAATTCCTTTTCTTTTTCAGGTGGAATGTAGTGATGGCCAAATTGGCTACGGTCGTAGACGTCGTGACGTTTCAACATTGCCAGCCGACCCGAACAAAATATTCGAAATAACGATCACGTCCTTCATCAAGGTGAACTATGAAGACGGCTCGGAAAATTTCGAAGAGATCATTAAAAACCAGACTAAAGTCTACGACAATAAAAAGTTCATAGTCGGCAGCCAGGAAAAAAGGCTCTACAAAACAATCGAGGAAATCCCTTCCAACTTAGGCATTACGAAATTGTCGGAAGAGGAGCAAATTACTTCGATTATGGCTGAAAACTCTGCGATAAGAAACACCGCCATGATGGCTGTGATTCTCGGAGCAATCTTGCGGTTACTTTTGTAAATATTAGCTTAAACGATTGTGCAGATCTAACTAAATCGGTATTTCGATATAATCACGACTAAACTTGCTTAATAATTTTAAGAAATATCTGTGATACTTACAAAAGTCAATTCGAATACTCTATCTGGAAACAACTGCACAGTAATGTAGATTTACGTAAATAATTTTAGTTGTAGGTATGAATACTTACCATACTGCAGTGGTGTAGGCAGAAAACGTTTTGGTGGAGGCAAATATTTGATTTTAAAAGCAAGAGACGGAGAAATAAGTTTAAGGGTTTAGGGGATGCCATTATGCTGTTGTCCTCCCCCTGCCTACTCCACTGTAACATTTACTATTAGTGTTAGGGCAGAGCAAAAATAATAATTCTGCTTTTTAATGAATTGCTTCAAATATAATTAATAGTAACAACTACTGACTAATTAGAAATATAAGGTATAAAAAAATATTCTGATTTTTATCAAAAATCTAGAGTTATAAATTATGAAGCACTGCGACGCAGATATTCAATAAAACACTACTAGTAATAAAAAAGTGAAATTCTGCAGGCCAATATAAGCGACTGCCATATTCATTTTTATAGCATGATATCATTTAATTTGGACCCTAACAATAAAGGCAGTACTCCCTTGTGAATTATTTTACTGCCGTTCTCAGTTATGACTTTAAATAACCTCAGTGAAAATTGACAAAACTCGCCCTTTTTTCTTTTACTGCCTCTGCTTTATATCACACGGCTACCGTTGCATTATTATTATTTTTTTATGAAATTTTTATGAAACATCTGGACGTGGAAAATCCACAAGATGAAGCTACGAGGTACTTGGAAATTTAGTACCTTACCTGTATAAAACGTTAAGTCTCACTTCTTCTGAATATAAATTGTATAAACTTCTGACTATTTTTATTGGTTTCAATCTAAAATACATTCTTGGATCTTATTTCTTGGAGTTATACGTAAATCTGCATTTAAAAAGAAAATTTACATCAGATTGTGTGTTTAGGTAAACTATTTAAAACAGAGAATTTGATAGTGATCGAAAATTAGTGTTACCTCTTACGGCTTTTTAGTCTAGGAATTTTTTTATGTTTTGGAGAATTTACTTGTATTGTCGAAAAAGCCAATATGAGTTATAATTACGGATAACTGTTACACTAGAAAAATAGAGAAAATAATCAATATTTTCAGGGAAAACAATTGTATTTATAAATATTCAAAAACAATCAAATATTACATATTATTCTATAAATTAATTAGTTAGGGTCTAAATAACTACGTGTCATTAATTTTACTTTACAAAACCTTTATTTAATTTAAAGGCAATTTACGCCTAAGAAATGCAATTAAAATTTACTACGAATTGTTAAATCAATATTTGATAATAGTTAAAATTGAATTCCACTCGAAATTTTCCACGGAATTATACGTAAGATCGATCTCCGTATTTCTAAAGGCGACGTAAAGGAAAATTAGGAAATAGAGTTTTAATTGCAACCAACGCCTTCCTCTAAATAGAACGAAGCAATTAGGAAATAAAATGACGTAGAGAAATTTCAGTAAACAAAAAGCATCCTGTGCATATTAATTAATAATATTCATTTCAAACCATTCATGCTGCAATATTGCAAGCTGTTAAAGCAGTCAAATGCAGCACGAACTCGTGAAATTACGGTCTGGAGTGCAGTAATTTCCTCATCCAATTAAAAAAGAAAAAATCGAAATCTGCTCGCGAGAAAATTGATTCGTTCTACACTTTTCGCATTTTGGTGCTGGAAAATATTACCTTTCCTAATTCTGACATATACAAATTTCTCTCACTTTGCGAGAGTGATCGGATGATTTAAAAAAATATATAAATTTTGCCGGGAAGCTGCAAGGATATGACATTTTGCGTTATGAAGTAAAGTATGATAAATGGAGGAGCAAAAGATGAATGATAAATGAAAATGAAACTGTATTTTCCCTTAGTTTATGTTATTTTTGCCTTGTGTGCGATGTCCAGAAATATGCTCTTTACTTATTAACGATTATTTTCATCTGTTTTCAAAATGTAACATTTGTAGGATTAAGTTGTAATTTGCTAATTAAGTGTATTAATTTATAACTAGTCTTTATTATGGTCTATTTTTTAAGAAAATACACTAATTTTTAACAATATTTGGTGTTTTACTCGAGTGATTAAAATCCTCTGATTTATAGTTTTTTGCTGTGATTCTGTTGAATAACTAGCGACTGAATCTTCTTTATAACCGTTTATTAATAATATATTGACAACCGTTAATGTTTGACATAATAAGCAAGATATAGGCGATTGTTCAAGTACCCACTGTGCTGATTGTTTTTATTGATATAAAAGATACGGTATAGATATTGTTGTATAGTAGCATAAATTGAGAAAATGCAAGCAATTAATAATATTTAACGAAAAATCACATGAGTTTAATCAGAGTTCATTTAGTTAGTTCACATAACTCATAATTCTTTGTCATACATTGCAAAGGAGGCGAATTAGCGTTTCATAATTTCTATCAGCTTGTCATCTTAAAGCTCTCTTAACAACATGTACTTCCTCAGAGGTTCAGAAGTAGTATGTAAGGGTTGGTCAAACTAGGACAGTCAAGTTGAGAGTTGCTCTTCCTCTGAGTATATTAACTACACTGTTCTAGAGTCGCCCGGTTGGAATGTTCCAACTGTTCTCTATGAACTTATTAATGTAAATAAACTTCAGTATAGCTTCGAATGTGTGGTTGTAGCTTAGGTGGCAAAACACTCACTTTTTGTGCAAAACTTCTATTAATGCGAATTAGCTCTATCAGGATTACCCCGCAACATATCGAAATCTTGAGGTGCAAATCACCATATACAATTTTCCAACCTGGTTGGCAACCATGGGGTCCTAATTCCAAAATCTTTCTCTGAAATTGTTAATGTTCGGATTTGATATTTAACTGTAGATCCACCGTCATTCTTCATTAGCGCTTAGGAAAAGTAAGTATCCGAGAAGAGGCCGGTGGGCAGCAGTAGGAAGAAAAGGCTGTGGACGACGACGGCGACTGTAACTTTGAACAGAAATGGTCGTGGAAATACGAGGTCGGACAAATATATAACGGGATTGATCAAATACAAAGCATGTGAGGTAGCCATACGTGAAAGTACCTCTAGCGTCTTTCGAAGTAATCTCCCTCGACTTCTACGCATCGTTGACATCGACGATACAAGTCGCGGAAAGCCTGCGTAAACTTGCCGCGTGGAAGTGCGTTTAGTTCGGCGGTAACATTCCGTTGAATATCTTCCACGTCGTCAAAGTGCCTTCCCTTGACGGTCAATTTCAGCTGAGGAAATGCAGCATGAAGTCCGCCGGAGATAGATCCGGCGAATAGGGAGGATGTTCTAAGACTGGGAGATTTCTTGTCGCCAAAAACGTCTTTATAATCAAGGCAGAATGCACAGAGGCATTGTCGTGTAGAAGGTACCACTTGCCGGAGGCTGCCAAATGCGGTCGCACACGTCTAATGCGTTTTAGTAAACGTGTCTTGACCCCCCCTAGTACAGGATAGTGGCGGTGACACCCGGTGGTACAAATTCTTTGTGAATGATGCCTTGACTGTCGAAGAAAGTGATCAGCATGGTCTTGACTTTCGATTTTTGGAGACGGAATTTCTTTGGCCAAGGAGACGTCTTCGATCGCCATTCCATGCTTTGTCTCTTTCTTTTCGTCTTTCTGGATCGTACTGGAAGCACCACGACTCGTCATCAGTAACAATTGAATCCAGAAAATTTGGGTCACTGTTGGCTGTTGCAATGAAGTCGTGGAAGTGTCCACTCGATGCGCTTTTTGCTCAGCGGTCCAATTGTGCGGGACAAATTTAGCACAGACCTGCCTTTTCTTCAAATCCTTCTCCAAAATGGTTCTAATGGTTTCACGGCTAATACTCAGCCTCTGCTCCATCATCCTCAGTGTCAGTCGTCGATCAGCCGCTAAAAGTTGTCGGACTTTTTCGATCGTTACGGGGTTTCTCGTTGTGATCGGATGACCAGACCCGGCTTCTGATCATCGTAAAGGTCCTGCCGACTTTCACGAAATCTGGCAAACCACTCGAAAACGCGAGTAGGGGACATGGCCTCATCGCCGTACACAGTTTTCAACATCTCGAATGCCTCCGTGGCCGTTTTCCCCAATTTGAAACAAAAACTTAATTTTCGCTCACTGCTCCATGTTTGACTTGTGTCACATGTGACAGCTGCACTAACGTGTTCATTCGCATGCACAGCCTACCACGCAAGTTCTGACAGGATGCCGTTTTAGCTATGTGTAGACGAAAGTTCCAGCTACAGTTTGGATATGATTTGGAAACAGTCAGTTTCTTATAGCGTCCGCAGTAGTGCCAATCCCGTTTCATATTTGGCCGACCTCGTAAGTGATAAGTATCATGATTCCGAGGTCTTCCTTTGACAGATTTCTACGACACCCTAATCATTTTAAGATGAGAGATAGTTATTCCACTTTCATGTAGAAGTTACGAATTGGCCCTGTACTGTAGTATAATCGCGATAAAATATTCGTTATTCAGTAATTGACGTACTCTTAAAATTTATTCAATTAAAATTTGTTTTCCTATCTACTACATGTAGCCAAAAACAACATATTGCTTCGCCGAAAAACATGCATACACAAATTTTCCTAAACTGTATTAAACATTAGTTAAAACTTGTAATTCTTTTTCTGAAAATGTGAAATGTTTTTATATTGTTATTTTAGTCTGAAGATAAACGCTATTGGATTCGAAAACGTTTACCTTTAACAAGATTATATTTATTTTGTGGGATTGACTGTGGTTTTATTCACCGACTTATCTACCTTATCCCATTTTGAGGCCTATGAATTTCAACGAGTTTATTGGTAATTCTGTCGGTTTTATACGTTTACACTAAGTATAAAATTTAAATTCGTTTTCTGAAATTAAATATGAGCAAAAACATTATATCCCTACTCCGAACAATAAGCATTTTCAAAATAGACTCAAGCTGCTGCAAGCGCTAGTTAGTTCAGTAGTTTCTCTGCTCTTACAAATAATTTAGGCGACCGGGTGGCGCAGTGGGCGAGAGTCCGCTTCGCAACCGGTTGACCCGAGTTCGACTCCCGTTGTGGCCCGAATTTTAATTAATTCGGGAGCAGCGGGAGTGACTCGGTAGCATAGTTGGGGGGGTTTTTCAAGGGTGGGGCATGTTAGGCTCGTGCATAGCGCTACGCGCGCTGATCCGAGGTAAGCGGGGTGGGATGAGAATCGTGGAGTTGCTATGGCAACTCCACGATTCTTTAAAAAAAAAAAAAAAAAATA
>JABXWE010006801.1:0-40192 GCA_014611495.1 Limonius californicus
AAGGAAGTTTACTGAATTTTACATTTACCAGAAATTCAACCAGAGCTTTTTCAATTCTTTAGAAAATTTCCAATTGATTTCAGTAAAGAAAATTGGAAATCTTAAAATCATAGTCGCCAACGGCATAATGAATCTGTCACTTGAATGACTTTTGAATCTGTCTATTGTCTTACGAGTCATGGCTCAACATGATTTTTCCGAATTGGATTTATTGCGAATTTTTGCTAAAATAATGAGAAATACAACTGAAAATTAACTAATTCGGATATCATTAGACGAGGAAAAAATCTTCTTTCGATGGGTGTCATTATAAACCCTCTAAGTTAAAATGGGGAGCAGCAATCTGCGAAAAACCTTTTTCCCATGTCAATTGCCTATGTTCGGTTTAGGAATATTCACCCGGTATGTAACGAATACATTATATTATAGTCGTAGAGAAAAATATATCTTAACTTGATTTTACATACATTTAAATACTGCTGGCTTTATATTATGAGAAACTTTTTCATAACTCTTTAATTTTCTATTAACAACTCTACCTCTTCAAATTATTTTGAGAATCCATGTAATGTATAGATAATTTTTGTTAATCCGTTAACTAATCCATTTGACTGTAAAGTATTTAACAATACTTATTATTTTTAACACAGGGTTGTGAAGATTTAAAGATTCTGAACAGATTAACAGTAGTGTTTTCCAATCAAGACAACCTCAACAAAATAGTAAGTTTTTCATTAGTTCGACAGTAATGATAAATAATTAAAGTTTTTCATAGATAAAATCCCCTAATTACAAAAAATACCACATAGTTGCCGTTGAACCAACATCCCAACAAGCTTTTCAGGTAAGTTCATTCTCGTATAAATGCTTGCTAAAAATGCTTTATTTTACATATTTTAGTTTACATGCAGTTCAGTGGAGGCAGATATATTAACATATAACGCCGAAAATAAATCAAATTATAAAATAAACAGGAAACTCTACAATCAATTAGTTGAGAGGGGATTTCATTTTGAAATCTTGTATGCTCCAACAATTCAAGATAGTTCCCACAGAAAGAACATGATTTCCACAACTCATGTGTATCATGCTTTTGGAAAGTCTAAGAATATCATCATATCCAGCGGTGCTACCAGTATGTTTCTTCTTAGAAGTCCCTATGATATTATTAATTTGTATCCTTTCATGGAGAAATTTAACAAGTTTATTTCTATTAAAACATTTTTGGGAAGTTTCTTAACTTATGCAGAGGTTTAATTTTCGGTTTAACTGAAGGACAAGCAAAGAATGCAATACACAGTTTTGGGCGAGATGTGTTTATCCATGCTGGTAAGTTGATCAAGTACAATAAATACTCTTCCTATTTCTATTTTTCAGTTGGTAGAAGACATGGGAAAGCAATAATGTTTGTGGAGAACCTAAAAGAAGAAAGTATAGAAGAACAAGAATCAGAATCACTAGACAGTGAAAAAGAAGATGAAGAAATGGAACTGGACCAACCAGCTCACAAGAAATCTAAACAATAAACTATTGCAGCACTTATGTATCATAACTATTAAGTATTTTGTATGTCTTAATAATTATAAATTTAATAGCAAGCCCTATTGTAAGTGAAGAGTTGGAAACTTGTACTTGCTTCCTAAACTTTTGCAATCATCTACATACAAACAATCTTAAATATTATTCTTGGAGGTGGGGAAAAATATGAAAAGTAGGAAACGAACTAAAATTACTTTATTGCTACTGCTGAACTTTAAAATATAATTTTTTATCGCATAACGTATGTAACAAAAGTTTTCGGAAAAATATCAACAGTAGCACATGAACCGAAAACAGTTTTATATCTAGTCGTCTGTAGAACAAAACAAGGTGTATTAATTGACATTTAGTGTAGGGTATCACCTTCTCTAAATAACTTCTGGTAACATGTCTTACAAGTTAGATATTCGTAAGAATATATATGCGTTGGTTGGACGGATGCCTAAACGTGATATTGTGAATATGTTCAGAGACCAGAATGTTTCGATTTCGACTATTTATCAAACAATTCGCGAGTGCGAACAAGGTATTCCCTGTATAAATTTACCAAAAACTGGACGTCCACGAGTTTTACCTCATGCTTCCGTTAGGAGATTGGTAGAAAGAGCTAAAGACAGGGTTGGGACTTCAACACGAAAGTTATCGCGTCAATTTCGAGTTTCGCATGTGACCATTAGTAGAGAATTGAAGAACAATGGATTGCAGTTCCCAAAAAGAAAGAAATGCCCAAAATATTCTGATCTACAGCTGCGAAGAATTCCTAGATGTTGTCGAGCATTACGACGTCGATATTTTAATGGAAACAAAGTGATCGTTATGGACGACGAGAAATACTTCACTTTTCGAATGCCGAAATGAAAGGGAACGATGGCTTCTGTACTGATGAGTGATGATATTAGGAATTGCCCTAATGAAACTAAATTTAAATGTAAGGCCAAATTCGCTGATAAACTACTAGTCTGGTGTGCCATATCAGAAGCGGGAATTTCGCGTCCGTATATTTGGCATGTTAGAGGAGAAGCGGTAGATGCAGTAATTTATACACAGAGATGCCTTCCAAAATTACTTGATTTTATTAATACCCATCACGTTAATGATGAAATAGTATTCTGGCCTGATTTGGCTTCTTGTCATTATGCTAGAATCACTAGGCAATGGCTGGAAACAAATAATATCAATTTCGTAGCAAAAGACGACAATCCTCCAAACATACCACAAGCAAGACCAATCGAGGAATTTTGGGCAGTATTGAGCAGAAAGGTATACAATAATGGTTGGGAAGCCCAAAACGAAGCACAATTGCGGCGACGAATATTTAATAAGATCCGCGAAATAGATGTGGGTACCGTCCAGACTCTAATGGGACATGCTCGTGCAAAACTGCGAATTATCGAAGACCAAGGCCCTTTAGCTGCAGTTTAAAATTTTATTTTTGTTTAATATTGATGTAAGATTAACCCTTTAGATAAAAGTTTTGAATAAATCCACACTGGCTTTTAATAGCTGACTCTCTTTGTTTTCCGAAAACTTTTGTTACATACGTTATATTCATCAAGTGCTTTTTTGAAATGTATATGTCTTAAAGACCCTGTTACTATGGAAGAAATAAAAATATGAATCATTTTCCCATGGACAGGCAACATTTGAAAATTTATGGAATGGAATTATTTATCTAAATAGCGACGGTCCTGAACCTGCATTGGTAGTATCAAGAAATGCAATCTGTAGCTATATCAGCGATTGGATTTGCAACCAACATAAAGTTTACTGGACCAACAGACCAGGGTTAACCTGAAGCAAGGCATTTATTAAAGGACCTAGCACAAACAGCCACAGAACTGCTTATGTTAAGCAGGACACAGCTAAAGAATCATGTTATGAATGTTCAAATCAGGAAATATATAAACACCTAAAAATACAAGCGAACTGTCTTCATGTCGGTACATTTTTATGATTCTGAAGAACAAATTAATGAAACACCAATGAAATAACAGTAGAACTTTGTTGGTTGAAAATCCTTCATTATTTGAAACAAATTACTTACCACTATATTATTTATAATATTTGCTTTTTAAAATTGGAAAACAGTTTTATGTTTGTGCAGTTTTGTGTAGATACAAATATTTATGGTCATCATATGTCTTTATAAAAAATATGAGGAACCAAATCAATAAAAAAAAATAAATAAATAACGTGAAAAACAACAAAGAGTGGTGCTGCGGTGAGGAGATAATAATTGTTAATAAATACCCTGGAATAAGCGATTGTGTTCAAATGATAAAAAACAAATTAATAAAACTCTATATTTTTTATGATCACTGTACTTGATCTCCAAGAAACGTATGAATGTTTAAATCAGTGGATCAAGTGGACCTAAACAATAGCATACCAGCTAATTGTTTTCGTGGTATTAAATTAGTAGGTATTTTCTCAAGAAGAAGCAATTGAAAAGCCAATGAAATAACAGTAATTTTATTGGGTGGAAATCCTCATTATTTGAACCAAAATAACCTACACTTAACAGCACTGCGAAATAATAGCAAAGCATACTTGAATATGTCATATGTATTTATGCATGTGCATAAGGAATATTTACACTTTAATAGTGAATTATCAATAGGAATGAAAGACAGTTGTTGCTGCAACATTAAAATTATTCATTGTCGCAAATATTGATGTACTAGACATTGTAGTTGAGAATGGTATTATTATTCTTGTTTTGCTGTGTTTGCTTAGGTATTTCATTTTAATGAGAAAAATTGTTTATTATAATAAATCAATGCAGTTTATACCATAGAAGATATAATACATATTTATGCTCTTTTCTTCTACTTAGTTTTTTAGTTCAAACCTGTCGTACAACTGTAATATGTGGTTTTTACATTCCAAGTACATTGTGTAGGTACATGTATTTATGATCATCATATGTATTCATGAAAAACTTTGACAGTAAGTTTAAGTCATAAAAGAAAATAAATAAAATGAAAAGAATAAACGGTGGTGGTGTAGTGAGGACATAATATTTGCTATTAAGGACCTTGAAATAAGCTATTGTGTTCCAATCTTAAAACAAATTAATAAAAATTTCTATGGTGACCATTTTATTGCTAGTCAGTGTTATGATTTAAAAACACATATTGAATATTTAAATCAGTGGATGTATGAATAGCAAAAAAGTAGTAGAATACCAGCTTTTTTTGCATTACAAAATTAGTTTGTTTCTAAAAATAAAATAAATGGAACACCAGTGAAGTATTAGTAATAGAAATTCTTCCATTGTTTGAAAGTAAATAACCCTCTAGCATCCTAAAATTATAATGAAAAATTTGAATACGTTTCAATGTTTTATTAATCAGGAACCGGAAAATACACGTGCAATTATTAAATGTTGCAAAACATAGACATGGTAGTTTAGAATTTTTTTATTTAGCTTTGTTTCCTTAGTTTTTTCGTTATACTAAGCGCTTGTTTATTTCAATATGACTTCTTCTACTTTCTATTTAAATTTTCAATTAAAATGTACGTTACAGGTGCAATAATTAATTGTTAAATTTCGCCGTATTACTTTTTTCCTGTTTTCTGCTTATATAAATATTTATGGTCAGAAAATGTCTAGATCAAACAAAGGCAATTGAAATAATGAAAATAAATAAAATGAAACGCTGTGCTAGCGTGACAATAGGAGAGGTTAATTATTGTTAAAAATATTTTGCAGAAAATAGTTTTATTATCTTACCTAAACATTTTAAGGTATCTAGTTTAAATCATTACATCATACCTAAAAATTGCTTCAACTTCAAAATTATGCTGTAGAATCGCTGATCTAGTGGCTCTATTCGGAATGAGCTGTCAGATTTACAGTCATATTTTGTTTAGGACTCTAGCAGAATTAGTGTTAACAAGTTTTCCAGTTGAATTTTTACATATGCTAACATAAATTGTCCTTCAGTTGTAGAAATTATGAGTATTTGTTGCAGAACAACCCATAGAGTTTATTTTTTCACACTTGCACTAGGCTAGGTGACAGTTTAAGGTTGTTCGCGAGAAGTACCGCCAGGTAGGTATAAATTTAGTCTCAAAGACAGTTTATGTTCAAACCCACGATGTTGTGTATATTATAGTTTGAAAACGTATATAAGAAACCAATAAACTGTCTGGGAAAAAATATTCGAAACACACTAATATCTTTGATTTGTACTAATTGGGGATTCCGACATTCACCTGTTTGTCTAAGTTTTGGTATTTACTGATTACTTTATAAAATTAAGGAATTCCAAGCATGAAAACTAAAAACGAGTTTTATGACAAACATTGATTTCGGAGTTGACAAGACGATTACACCTTTTCTGCTATTTACAACTTTTTTATATTATTAGCAGCAGCATTTGCACTGGATAAGTAAATGTATCCTACAGTCTGTGAAAAGATTTGTTTGCAATTTTGTTTCCCGCTTGTGGAGTCGTAAATGGGACATTTTAATGTCCCAACAATCTTTTCGAACAGGGTGGTCAGACAGCTGAAAATAAGGACAGCCCCAACAAAATCGGGATATGCGATAACTTTAGAGTTGTTAACTTACGTCTTTACTTATTAATATAAAGAACAAGACTTTAAGACACTCCTAAAGTCAGCAAAAGCCTTTGTTGCAATTTGTCTTCCAGATGACGAGTATACAATCGTAAATGGGACTTTTTGACGCCCCAAAAGTTTAAAAAAAGAAGCTGCACAGAAAACTGAAAATGGAGGCACCCCCTCCAAAATTTGGACATACGGTCACCTTAATATTATCAAAGAGCACTATATAGTGCTCTTTGGTATTAGTATAACTTGCCTCGTAGTATTAATGAAAGGGAAAAAATTCAAGAATTGACCCTAGAGAGTCAGAGAAAAGTTCTATTGGTAAGTATGAATATAAAGAAAAACAATAAATGTATAAATAAAAACTGGAAGTTTAATGAAAAAATGACAAAGTAAGAAAAGCAATAAAATTAGGAATTTGTGAAGAGTAGCTACCCTGAAACATGAAACTAAATTGATCTTATAATCTACCAGAACATACTTAATAGTGGAATCAAATTCTAATACGAACTTTTTTATAAAGAAAAGTACGAAAATATAGAGTTAAGAATCGTGCAAGTAACTCAACATATCTACAGTTAAAACTTTCGGCGTATTTTCTCTTGATATCTTTTGAATATTTATAACACTTATCAATCCACTGCAGGAAGCGGGTGAACATGTTCGCTTGGCGTGCGCGTTCTTTAATTTTTGTTTATGCGAAGTTTTGAATGTTCCCGCCTAAGGTGGCAGCACAGTCACCCAAAGCGTAGTAGTTAAAATGGAGTCCTCATTTTATGTATGCACTATATGCACTGATTTTAATTAAGTATATTTCGGTATAGCGTAAATTTTAAGTGACTAGCTTAAGCAAAAATAAATAAACGCAAGTGAGATGTGCAAAATAGTGTTGTTTGTGAAGGTGAAAATCTAGTGGGAATAGTGTTTTTGTTGGTTGCTTGTCGGAAGAAGTCAAACTCGTTCACACCAGGCCGACGGTGTCCATGGTGAGTTTCCCTAAACATTTGTTTTTCGGTGCGAGAGCAAATGCGTGTTCTTAACGTGCACGTTGGCCCCAAAAATCGGCGTTTATCAGAAAAAGCGAGCCCCCTTTCGCGAAACGACAAGGAGATTCAGCTCCGAAATAAATGAGTACTAATTCGCCATTGGTCGTTCGAAAATCAACATTTCTAATGCATCCACACAAGATATCACCTGATTGGTTGTATTTCGACAACTAAATACAGAACTGTATTATTCTATCCAATTAAATAGTCTCTTTTCTCTCATTACGGGTGATGTCGGGCATGTGTATGTTCCACATTTAAGCATTTTTTCCTTAAAAATTTAGAATGAACGAGCGGAAAAGTGAGCGGTTTCGAGAAGGAGGTGCTCCAGAGTAAGACAATAGGGCTACGGGATTCTGTGACCTTTGACGAAATCCGCAATATCGCTAATTTGGAACGCGAGCACCCAAGCGGTGGATATCTCGAATGGCGGTCGCGGTAAGGTTCATTGTTCTCTTGCCGGGTGCAGATTGATAACTTGACGGATAATCACTTATCAGCTGCGACACTCGTTATTTGTTGGCCGGGCCTCAAAACTGCCTTTTTGCTGCGTGAGATGGTTGCTATTTTAGTGGGATAAGATGACGATCTGAAAAGTCTGGAAATGTGCGAGCACACCCCCTGCCGCTAATCAATCCTTTAATTACCAACGGGAACGTCCTGAAGGATGAACGCACCTATCTTCGATTGTTTTAAATGGCGTTTTAACCTTTATTTACATGTTGTCATGGAAGTGATTTTCGTTTGTTGCATCATCTCGCCGAAGTTTTGGTGCATTTTAGTGATGACTTGCTTTCGTAAATTGTAATATTTGATTATAAGAAGAAATTTGTAATGCCCAAATATACAAGGTCACTTTAAAATTCGGAAGTCATAAAATCAATAAAAAATTTGAGTTGGGGTAGGTAGGACGGCAGTCATAAGAAGCGTTGTTTTTCAATCTGCAGTAATAAATCTAGTTTTTTTTCTTATTTTCATTAAATAAAATTGAACGTAAAATAACATTTAATCCAGGCTTTTCAGTTTGCCGCAATAATTTTCCTATGTAATGTATGTTAAGTGTGAACTGTATTCGATATGTAATTTATATTGAGTGTGATTAAGTTAACTGTAATTATTTAAGTACATATTTAATTTAATAGTTTCTAAGTGTATCGACAAGAAATGTTTTGATCATGGGCAACAAAAACTGCAAAGCTATGATACAGGTCGTCGTAACTAACGCAAAATTGATATTAGATAGTTATCATAGAGCAGACGAAACTTGGCCAAAAATTCAACTTATTTAGGTACATGCGAACAAAATGGCAAACCGTCAATTTTATCTATTATTTTACATCACGCTTACAGCGATTAACCAATTTAGTAATTAGCAACGAATGCTAATTCGGCAAATATATTAGGACCATGACTGTATGTACCCTATTACCTAGTGACTGCGTAAATTTTCTGTTTTTTTTTTTATGTATAATTGCAGATTTAACAATTTAAATTAGGTAATTCTCAACTCAACTGTCTGGTTTTAGTTTTACAAAACAATTGGTGTATTGTAATATTGAAAGTGTTCTAAGGAACACATCTGAACTGTCACTTTCGCGAAACTGCAGACTTTCAAAGAAGACATACAAAACACTTCAGCAGCGTCTCCAGAATAATTGGGGGAGGTTACCTTTTCTCTATTGTGTTATTTTAGTTTAGTAACAGATTTTTTTAATTCGGGAATTCTAATGTTTCACATATGACTGATTTATTATTGTGTAAATTTGATGAGGCAGTTCGGGGGGCTCGAGCCCCCCTCCCCCTGATGAGGCAGTTCAGGGGGCTCGAGTCCCCCCCCTCCCTCCCCGTCTAACAACGACCCGTATTCAAGAAAAAATACTACCTTTTTCTACATACTACATACAAAAGTAATAGTAATATATGCAGCATGTGGAGTCTTTTATTTATGTTTCAATCTTATTTTTTAAGAACTAACATTCTAAAATATTAAGTAGGCTTATAGTCACACGTTGGGAAGTTTTTATTTCACTTGTGGGACTTATGATAAATTTTCAATACAGTTTATCTCTTATAATTATAATTTGGAGTCGATAACGTGACTGTTGAAAATAATATCTAAGCCATAGAAGATCGCCAGTAAGGTACTCTAGAAGGTATCCCTAACTGGAATTATTTGTCTACAAATAAAAGCTACGTCCTTTAATCTCCAATATCTTTAATAAATATTATATATACATATATGATTTTTAGTGTTAGTTAACAAAAACACAAGTTAAACTTCTTCATGTACTTAATTCAAAGTAAATGTGTTTGAGCTTGTCGGATAATAGTTATATTATTATGGTTTTCGTACTGAAATAAAAGATTTGTTACAGTTATTACATGCGTAATTAACCAATCGTTCGTGGAAGATGTATTAAAAGACCTTCAGAAAATACTTAAGTGGTAAAAATTTAAGATCAAAATATGCATACGTTAACAATTTAAATTAGGTAATCTGCAATAGTACAAGTTATATTAACATATGCGTTTTTATTCAAAAGTATTTTTCTGTATTGGTTATTTTTTAAATTGAATATTCGAAAAGAAATGATTGAATAGGGGAATCATGGCTGAAGTGTTGGTGGATGTTCATGTAAAATATAGCAAAATGAAAATCTCGATTTTCAATTTAATTAGCCCGAACCAACGCAACACCAACATAGCAAACGCAACATCAAAATAGCACACCAAATTCTGAAATCGGATATGAGATTATTATTTTAGATCAAATCTCTTGCTTTGGAAATTGGACTGTGTTACTGGAAGGTCATGGTTGTTTATATTATGGTGTTTAGGGGTAATGATTTTATGATTATATTTCTAATGTAAAATACCAGGCTAAAGTAGGCGTTTAATATTAACGTAAATAGAATAGTATTGTATTTGAATTTTTAGGAGTATCTATTTTAATTTGTTTGTTTTATGCCATTATGTACACAATAAAATGTTATACTTTTATTTAAAAAAATCGTACTTTGGATGCCTTCCGTCGGTGGAAGATAATATCAGATTGTTTTCATTCTGCACAAGTCTGTTCAGAAAATATAATCGAGTCTTAGGGTGGAAAGTTGTAACGCTGATGGTTTTTTTTTACTCATAAGCGTATAGCTTTTCCCCTTTAGACTTGGTTGAAACGGCACAATTGAAGATTAATTTTAAACATATTTATTAGATATAAAAATAAACCCATTTTTATCTTATCTAAAGCGTTTTAGTCGGACAGTTTTAGACTTTCTGATGCAGGAAATTAGTTAAGTAGATAGTGGTTAGTTTTTAGTAACTACTCTCACAGATTTCACTGTACAGGCTTGCCTTGGGCTGTTAAATAACGTGTGTTCGCATTAACATGAGTACTGTGTGTTTTGTTACTTCCATTAGATAGAATTTCTCGATTAATAATTCTCCATGTGCGCTAAAATCTACTCGTTTTGTCGTGAGTTTCCTTTTCCAATCGTAAAAAGTACGAATGATAAATTATATCAATTTTTAAATAATGTATTGAAAATAAATGTTCGTATACTAAAATATAATTATTTATAGCGATGGTGTGGTAAGAGATGAGCAGTAAGGAGGCGCTATGTGCCGCCTAAAGCGATGGACTCTTACGACTTGTTCGGGGAAGATGGAGCCGGAATGTTGGAAGGCTTGCCCGATCTGGGTGGAGACCACTTTGACCCTGCGGTGACGGGTGCACGTGATGCTGCTCCAGCTTATGCTCAGCCAACGTACACGCAGGAAAACCCTCTACAAAAATTGGCTTCCTTCGGCGGCACGGATTTCACTCACATGGATCCCAACGCTCAAAACATGTACGCTCAAGGCTATGGGACGGAACGGCCCATGGGACCTCCAGGTGGGCCGTATCCTCATCAGAGGCAAATAGCTAGACCTCCAGGTCCCCAAACCGCAGCAACGGGACAGTATCCATATCAACCTGACAATATGTACTCAATGCCCGATCACCAATTGAGCATGGGAGATGCTGCAGGAATGCAGAGTTGGGGTCAACATTCTGGATATCCCATACATCGATACGGTCAGATGGGAACCTATCGTCAACAACCTATGACGGCCTATGGACACCAGCAGGAACAAAAACATCAGTTTCCCCCCACGCAACATCCTATAATGCAGCAACCCCATCAAACTGCATATCCTATGCAGCAAAGGCATGCGCCGCATTACCCCCAAGGAACAGCTTATCCAGCAACTGCTAGCCAAGCATATAGTGGATATATACACCAGCGCATGCCGCATCATCACCAGTACCCGCAGACTCATCACCAAATTGATATGGGTGTATCTCAAGCACAACAGTATAATCACATGGGCCATGGGCAAGCACTTAGTAGTCACGCAGCTCCTCATGCAGGACCCACTCCTGGCCATATGAGTCAACCGCACCCTGCCAGTCAAGGACATGGTCCTCCTGCACAGCAGCCTCCCACACAAAATCACTTGACACATCCCAATACGATGGGTTACACTCAAACCTCTCATCAACCTATGCAAACAATTCAGAGGCCAATTGAAGTTGCCCCACCCACCCAGCAGTATCCTTCAAAGCATGCTGCTGGCCCGGGTGTACTAGGTAGTGGTAGTCCCCAGTACAGAGCTCCATTCCCACAATTGTCACCACAAATGTCATCACCCAGGCCACAAATGTCGCCAAGGCCTCCAGCCCCTCAAATGTCACCGCGACCAGTTATGTCCCCTGCTAAGCCTAATGTGTCTCCACATCCTCAAATGCAACAAACAACTTTGAGTCCAAGACCTGCAACAAGTTTAACTCCAAAGTCAACCACAGCTTCACCCGTTCCCATGCCCACGTACTCCCAACAAAGTACTTTGCAAGCACTAGAGCAAATGGTTATGCCACCAGCTAGCACTAACAACACCGAATACCCAACCTACCAACCAAGAAGCTCACTAGGACCACCGCAGTCGTCTCAGAACCCTTTATCACCTGCAATGGGTCTTAGAAATCCCATGTCAGAGCAACAGTGGCCACCACAACAGCAACCTAGGCCGCATATGCCTAGTATGAATGGAAATATGGGCTTGCTAGATCAAAATCAAATAACACCGACAAGTCAGAGCATACCCCCACAATCACAGAATTTACCACCAACTTCCAACTTACCAATCCCAAATTTACAAAGTAACCAAAATTTAGAACCCACTTTTGGGAATGAAGATTTACGAGCTGATATTAACAAACCTGTTTCGATATCAGAAGTAAGCACGCCGATATCCCAAGACAACACCTCCTCTCACAGCTTGCCGCCTGTTATTACTCAGAGTGATTTTAATTCAGTAAGATCTCCTACATCAGCAAATATGCCAGATAAACCTAGCAGTACTACTAATAATACTGAAGTACCTATACCTACCAGTATTCATGATGTACCAGTCTCTCATCCTCCTACTCCAACACCATCTTCAACTACAGATGACAATGCAGCCAGTAATCAAGAATCAAGTCTTCCTGCTAATACAGAATCGTTAAAATCAATAGAGGATAGTAGCAATAGTAGCAGTGCAACACAGCAACCCTCGCAGAGTCAAAATAATACAACGAATTTTACTGATTTCACAAGTGTTTCGAGCATGACTAGCTACAATAAAAACAATTCCCAACCTCCAAAGGCTAACATGGATGATCTTATGCCTTCGAATATACAGTTGTATAATCAAGAACCCTCAATAACTTCCTTACCTCGAGAATCAGTGCCAACACCTGCACCAGTAAGCCCAGCAGTATCAACTACAACATCGCAACAATCTCAATTAACAAATGTAACATCTATAACACAGGGCCCACCTCACAATGTAAATTTGCAACAAAATCTACCGCCTCAACAAAATCAAGGACCTTCAATACCTATGCAGATGAATCAACTGCCTCCAAATCAGATGACATCTGGGCAAATTCCGTCTGGTACAATTCCATCTGGTTCATTAATGCCAAATTTACAAGTCACTCCAAACATGCAGATACCATCAGTGCACCCAACACCTCCACAATCTAATTTACCACCAACACAGCCCAGTTTACCCTCCAATCAGTCAAACTTACAAGCAGGACAAACTAATATAACAAATCAACAAATTATGCCGCCAGTTTCATCCAGTATACCTCCAAATCAAGTAAGTTTAACACAACCTATGCCACCATCGCAGCATGGTCCAGTTCCATCACCTCAACATGGTCCAGTAGCACCAATTCTTGGTTCAGCACCACCATCACACGTACCAATACCACAAGCTCCTCCAAATTTACCTCCTCATTCGCAAGGTGCAAATATGACTCATCCAAATATACCAAATATGCCTCATTCTCAAGCACCAGGTTTATATGACCAAAACACTTCCATGATGGGACCTAATGGCATGCCAATGGGAGGACCAAGACCGATGCCACATGGTATGCCTATGGGTATTCCTGGAATGCCGATGGGAATACCAGGTCCTCCAGGAATGGTACCTAGTATGAGCGCAGCACATGGTATGATACCAAACCAAGAAATGGGTTACCAACCACCTATAAGCCACCATCAAGAACGTGCTGCTTTGCAGCAACAATTACAAGAATTGTACTGCATGCCACCAGCTCCAGAAAATCAGGAAAAAGTTGCCCATCTACAAGAGAGACTGAACATACTAGCACAACATGAAGCAAATGATCAGTGTAATGGAGGTTCACAATGTGTTTTACAAAGTCCCATTTTTACTTCACCTATGATAGACAGTCCTCAGGTATCTAGCACTACTGGTAGGGGGCGTGGTAAAGGCGCTCCAAGGACGAAAAAGCCTCGACAAAAGAAAGGTGAAAAAGATGCAGCTCCTTTGCAAATACCCCAACCAGGAATGACCCCTCCGGGAATGGGTTTGAATATGCCACCGCAGCCATTACCAGTATCTGAAGATTGTGTTACTCCAGGTGCTGGATTAAATATACCGTCAGGTGAAATAACTGATTTAGGTTTAGACCCCTTGAGTGGTGAAATGGATGTAGATAAACAAAAGAAAGCGAGGGGTGTCAGGAAACCCAGAGAACCAAAGAAACCAAAGGAACCTAAACCACCAAAAATACCAAAAGAAAGAAAGAAAAGAGAACCTAAAGAACCCAAAGAGCAACGAGTTAAAAGAAAGTATGTGAGAAAAAAGAAACCTGAAGGAGAAGAATCCATCATTAGCCTTGATGATTCTTTTAATAAATCAGCTGAAAGTGGTGAGGAACATGCGGGAGATGTATCACAAACTTCCCAGTCTATATTGCTGGATGATTTTAGTATTCCTGAACCTGGAGAAATTGTGCCAGAAACGACTAAAGAAACTGAACAAGTTCAAGCTGATTCACAAACTCCTGCAGAAGGTAGTCTTGAACCAGGTGAAATAGAAGTAAAAAAAGATGAATATGTATTTGAGGAACAGTCAAATTCTAATGAAGAAATTGAAAAAATGATCAGAAAACCGAAGCGTGCAAAACCTGCAGCTGCACCCAAAAAAGTAGTGTCTTCAAAAGCCCGCACCTCAAGAGGTATGGGGTCTGCTAGAAGCCGTAAACGTAAAGGTCAGCTTACTGAATCTGATGGTGAAGGGGAAGATTTAATTGCTACACCTCCTCCCTCACCACCGGAAGATGCAGAAAATGCTACCCAAAAAAGACGATCAGCTCGAAATACACAAAGGAAGAAATATATTGATGATGTTATGCTAAGGTTTTCTGATGATGATTCTCCTGCTGTACCATCAAAGTCTAAAAAGTCTGTTGTGCCAGCCGCACCTGTTCTTGTAACGGCACCAACACCAAATATTGTGGACAATGTAGATGAACAACCTCCCAACAGCGAAGGTGGGAATAAACCAAATTTTGTGTATGTTAATACTACAGATGAAGATGCTATGGTTGTGCAGTATGTTCTTTCGTCCCGTATGAGCAAACGTGAAAAACGTGTTGAAGTAACAACAGAAGAGCCTAAAGTAGAAGGTGAAGAAGAAAAACCTAAAGAATCTAGTCAAAATACTGAAGAAAATAAGACTGAAGAAATTAAAGATGAGATAGTTTTAGATAATCCTGAAGATGCCGAACCTAAGCCTATCGAAATCACTACTGTAAAACCTGAAGATAGCACAGAAGAAAAGAAATTTGAGATGGTAGTGCTAGATGTCGAAGAATATTATGTAAAATATAGAAATTTTTCGTATTTACATTGTGAATGGAGGACAGAAGAAGAGTTGTATAAAGGTGACAAAAGGATTGCTAATAAGATTAAACGTTTTAAGCAGAAACAACAACAACAGATGAATATTTTTGAATATCTCGATGATGAACCATTTAATCCTGATTATGTGGAAGTAGATAGAGTTTTAGATGTAGCAGAACACACTGATCCAAACACACAAGAAACTATAAAACATTACTTGGTGAAATGGCGATCACTGCAATATGAAGATAGTACATGGGAATTAGAAGAAGATGTAGATCCTATCAAAATACAACAGTTTTTGACATTTAGAGCGCTACCGCCAAAAGATAAATGGAAACCTAAAAGGCGGCAGCATCCAGATTTGTGGACTAAATTAGAGCAATCTCCTGTCTATAAGGGAAGCAACATTTTACGAGAATATCAACTGGAGGGACTAAACTGGTTACTGTTTTCATGGCATAATGCCAGAAATTGCATTTTGGCAGATGAAATGGGTTTGGGAAAGACCATTCAAAGTTTAACATTTTTGCATGCCGTGCACGAATTTGGGATTAGGGGGCCATTCTTAATCATCGCTCCACTTTCAACCATTCCAAATTGGCAGAGAGAAATTGAAGCTTGGACTGACTTAAACGTTATTGTGTATCACGGCTCTTCTGCAAGTAGAAACATGATTCAGGAGTATGAATACTTCTATAAAAACGACAAAGGTGTACCGATAAAGGATTTGACCAAATTTAACATTCTTATTACTACTTTCGAAATAATTGTAACAGATTTTGCTGACTTGAAAGGATTTAGTTGGCGGGTATGCATAATAGACGAAGCACATAGGTTGAAAAACAGAAACTGTAAATTGTTAGAAGGCTTAAGACAATTAAATTTGGAGCACCGTGTGCTTTTATCAGGAACCCCACTGCAGAATAACGTAAATGAATTGTTTTCACTGCTAAATTTCTTAGAACCCACGCAATTTCCAAATTCTGACATTTTCCTACAAGAATTTGGAGCATTGAAGACAGAGCAGGAAGTACAGAAATTACAGTGCATTCTGAAGCCAATGATGCTTAGACGTCTCAAAGAAGACGTGGAAAAGTCTTTGGCACCTAAGGAAGAAACCGTGGTAGAAGTAGAACTGACTAACATACAGAAAAAGTATTATAGAGGTATTTTGGAACGCAATTTTTCATTTTTGCAAAAAGGCACAACACAAGCTAATATTCCCAATTTGATGAATACTATGATGGAACTGAGAAAGTGTTGTATTCATCCTTACCTTCTAAATGGTGCTGAGGACCAAATTCAATACGACTTTAGAATGCAAAACGGTGAAGATGTTGATGCTTATTATAAGGCATTGATAAATTCTAGTGGTAAAATGGTATTAATTGACAAACTGCTACCAAAATTACGTGCTAACGGACACAGAGTGCTAGTATTCAGCCAGATGGTAAGATGTTTGGATATTCTGGAAGACTACCTAATGTACAGAAAATATCCATACGAAAGAATAGACGGCAGAATTCGAGGAAACCTGCGACAAGCTGCAATCGACAGGTTTTCAAGACCCGATTCAGACAGATTTGTGTTTCTCTTATGTACCAAAGCAGGTGGGTTGGGTATCAATTTAACCGCCGCCGACACCGTGATTATTTACGACAGCGATTGGAATCCCCAAAATGACTTGCAAGCACAAGCTCGTTGCCACAGGATTGGACAACAAAAAATGGTCAAAATCTACAGATTGCTGTGCCGTAACACATATGAAAGGGAAATGTTTGACAAAGCGTCTCTCAAACTTGGCTTAGATAAAGCAGTATTACAAAGCATGAACACTTCCCAAGGAGGAAAAGAGTCTGGCAACCGTCAGTTATCCAAGAAAGAAATTGAGGATTTACTGAAAAAGGGGGCTTATGGAGCACTGCTGGATGAAGAAAACGATGGGGATAAATTCTGTGAAGAAGACATAGACATGATCTTAGCAAGGCGTACTCAAGTAATCACAATGGAATCTGAGAAAGGGTCTACGTTTTCAAAAGCTAGTTTTGCATCGAGTGCTAATAGGTAGGTGGATAAATTTATGTAATAGTAATAGTAGGAGGGATCTCAAAAATTTTAGTAGATAGACCAGTTAAATGGGATAAAAGTTGCCTATTCAGTAGCAAGCTTAATCCTATTTCTAGTTTCAGTAAAATATACATAAGTGAAAACCAATCTGTAGTTTGTGACTAAACAACTTGCCTAGAAGTAGAAGTACAAAAAGTATTTATAAATATTTATTAGAATAGTGCTCCTATTATAATAGACAGTATGACATGAAGCTCTATTTGGCTTTGTGAACATCAACCATTTAAAAAAAATAGTGAATTTTATATTTATATAAATATGTGTAGAAGAAAACGTACACTTTAATAATTCTTTACAGTTACACCAATGTATTAGTTTGGGTATACAATTTTTTCATTAGGAGATTTTGATTTCAAGAATATACATATCGTTTTTGCAGTGCAAAATTCACAAAAAACTGACTTTTACAAGGCTTGGTAAAATAGAATTCTATTTTTCCAAATTTTTCAAATGTTTGAAAATAAAATGTTGACAAGGGAGGCTTCAGAATCATCAAAATTAATTATAATTTTTGATATGCTATTTTCAAGTTCATTTGTATTATAAATGTACTAATCTACAGTTTTAATATGAATTTAGATCAGACATCAACATCGACGATCCAGATTTCTGGAATAAATGGGCAAAGAGAGCAGACATAGACACCACAGAAAAGGATGAGACTGAAGATTTAGTACTATCAGAGCCGCGACGACGCACTCAGATAAAACGTTACGGTCATGATGAAAGCGCCATCGATATGTCTGAATTGGAGAGTTCTTCTGATTCCGATGGTGAAAATGACGGGCTTTCCTTAGGAATGCGCAGTCGTAGAAGTAAGAAGCTTAAGAAAAAGCTTCGAAGTGATGACTACATGCCTAGGGATGGGGAAAGGGGTGACATTGTGTATGGTAGTTGGGCTCGCCGGGAGTGCTTCATGGTCGAAAGAGGTTTACTTACCTTTGGATGGGGTCGTTGGCATGAAATACTTGAGCACTCGCAGCTGAGAAAAGGGTGGAAAGAGTCGGATATCGAAGATTGTGCTAGGGTCATTGTAAGCAGCAAATATTGTATTGTTTTATTTATTTTTTTTATTTGACTCTTTGATTGTAGTTGTTATATTGTCTTCGATTTTACCGAGGCGATGAAAAAATTAGAAGTTTTATTTGGGACTTGATCACTCCATGTGAAAATGGAGAAGGCATGAAGATTACAAGAAATCATCATGGTCTGAAAGACCCCGTGCCCAGAGGTATTCGAAATAAAAACAAGAAGAAGGGCAAAGATTCTCGGCATGCGGCTTTGACTGATCCTAATCACTGGAGCAAGAATGAAAAGTATGATGGGGATATATTCCTGGAAAATAATTATAAGAAACATTTAGGTCGTCATGCTAACAAGTAAGTTATAGATGTACGAGGAAAATTTTCAGCAAGAAATATGTTTATGTAACTTTGTTATAAGGAATCTTTGTTTTAATTTTATTTATTTGCATAGATATGTGGTGTTTACAAAACTATTTCATTTTAGCAGGATAGTTTCAGGAATTGGGAAGTTTGAAATATATTTGAAAAGTTATATTTATTTTTACTTTTAAGTTTTGCACAAAGAACAGAAAGATTGTTCAGAAGTTGTTTTATTTTTTAGTTCATAAAAGAATGTATTAAATTTGTTAATTAATTGAAATGTACCACAAAAGTTTCTTTTATTTTATCATGATGACTTTCATGCTAATTTGGAAAATACTTCAGGTATTTTATGAAATAATATATTTCTCATTTGCGTCTGACAAATATATATGATATAAAGAAAACATTATTGCAAAGATTGTGTTAAAAAAAAGTATTGTTAACTTTTCAGAGTTCTTCTTCGAGTACGTATGTTATATTACATAAAACATGAAATAATTGGGGATCTCGTTCAGCACATTGCAGATGGAGTACATGCAAGGTAAAGTTTTTAAAATCATTATTAACCCTACATTACATAACTCATTCATTACGCTAAGTGTTCTTGAATTTTCTAACGTTAATGGTAAAATTTTTTAGCTGTAACGTTCTTTTACTGAATGTGTTCGGTTTTGGTGATGCTAATATTAACAAAAGAAAATCACTTAGTGTACTGACTTCTATTGTTGGGAATCAGTCTTGCTTAATTTTATTAACTTGTATGCATGCCAGTGCTTGTGGCTATGCTAGTTGCTTCGCGAGACTCATTTAAAACATTTTAATTTTACCACTTCATGTTCACATTTTTGCTGTTAGCAATTTTTGTATTACTGTTTTGTTTCATTAAAAAAAAACCAATATTGTTTGTTTTAAGTGTATCGACGAAATTTATTTTAAAATAAAATTCAATGTAACCTACATCATTTCACTGAACACACAAGCTTTATCGCTTATTTTTAACCTCATTCATTTTTTAATTTATTAATAACACTAATATTAATTCATTAATTGGTTCCCAACCCTTTTGAATTAAAAACAGAGCGGTACGGCACTTGGTACCAAATTATTCTTTAGACCTCTACGAACCCTCAGTGTATATTTAAACCAGTTCAGAAAATTATTAAACTAGTTGACTGAAAGCTACTGCCTAAAAGGAAAAGGGGATAATATGCAATGGAAATTATGCATTTAGACCCTCCGACTGTCTTCGGGAAAAACGTTTTCGTGGAGTTTTTACATAATTGGGAAACATATTATGTTCTAACCTTTTAAAGTCAGCAGCAGACAGTTTTTAAAAATCAATTCTGTAAATAAAGGCTTGAGTCTCAAAAAGTACAACTATCTTCAAAATTGACAATTGGCAACATGATTCACAGTGCCCTGCCGATAAATCCTCCCATAACGGAGCAATTGCCTTGTGAGTGGTGGGATACAGAATGCGACAAGTCTCTGCTAGTGGGCACTTGGAAGCACGGCTATGAGAATTACGCGGAGATGCGTGCAGACCCCACCCTCTGTTTCCTGTCCCGCTGTGGCCCGCCCTCTGCCCGAGAGCTCCAGCTGGCTTCTAACACGCAACCCCCCACGCCTGCACTGTAAGTAGTCATAGGCCCCCCTTAGCATTCATATCGTCATTGTCATCGCCAGTTATATTGTTGTTTACTAACTTGTGCCAGAAAATGGAAATGCCGCAGGTATTGTTATTATAATTTTAGTTACTGTCCAGTGTTTATTGTTTCATTTATTATGCAGCCATAGCTTGGCTAATATTTTTATAACTTGGTAAACGTCTGCATGTGGTTTCTTAATTTTTGCACTTTTGCGTTTTCTATACTTTTACATATTAGTTATTATAAAAGAAGAACAGTTGTGATTTACTTCAAATGAACTTCTCTGGTAGAATGAATATTAGAATTATTTTTTAGGTTATGCTTTAGAACTCTAGCATCCTTTTAAATTAGTATCTATTGCAAAGAATACAGAATAGAATTGCAAAGCATTTCCATAAGATGATCATAAAATATTAAACCTAGATTTGTTATACAAACAAAATATTACCTTATTTCCTTTATTACGCCTTGTGTAGTAACTACTTACATTTCATTTCAATATTTAAAAAAGTATGATCAAGTACATTTAATTGCATAAAGAACCTCAGTATCATACAAGATAGCCAATTTTAAAAGATATCCATTGAGGTATATTATATAACCAATTCAAAATTTAATTTTTTTAGTTTGTTCAGGAAAGTATCAAATGAGGCTTCATTTCCAAATCAATCAATTGTTTAAAAAATATTCTAGATAAAAATTAATCAGTAGAAAATGATTTACTTCAAAATTAGAATGCTGTTTCCTATTAATTAATCTACTTATACGATTTTTGTCTATTCTACATGGTTTTGAAAATAAAGGGTTAATTTCGAAGTGTTACCTCACCCTTGTCTCTACAAACACTCCATACATCACATTGTAAATTATTATACTGTGGCAAACTAAATTGTCCATTAATATCTTCTTATTCTTTGCATTACATCTATTTCACTGTTTTAAAATGCTAGTGTTGATAAACTATAACTATTTAAAATCTCTATTTTCATTCTTCGAACTATGATATATCAACAGAAAAATCCATGGTTAATCTTCGATTCTATCTTTTACAATAATTTAATAAGTTCTAAAAGTTGTTAAATCGTGTAATCATTATTTATTTTTGAATTTATTAATTTACAACATAGCAATGAGGATGAAATAGATGATGAAGATACAAATGAAGAGTTCAGTATAAAGTCAAGTAGGCATCGTGATCTCTCAGAGGTCAACTCGGAAATAGCTGAACCATCACCGGGTCCCTCTGCTTCTTCAGAAACCCAACCATCGGGAGACCCTGATGAACGAGCTTTCGAAGACTTAGATGACAAACAAGCTTGGCCTAGTGCTACAGATCTTAATACAAGATTACGCAGAGTAATCACTTCCTATCAAAGAAGTTATCGAAAAGAAGAGCAACAAAAGCTTGCTAAAGCGAAGGTATGGATGTTTATATTTATTTTGGTCGGTGTCATATTTAGATATTAAACCATCATCTAAATTATTACAAGTTTATATAAAATTTTAGTAGAACTTCTTGTATACTATAGAATCGTTCAGCACTGAGCTTTGATCTTTTGCTGTTAACATTTTGAGTTCAGTCTTACTTTTATCTGTTTGTTACTTGGATCAATTATTTACTGAATGGACTGTGCTTGACGGCTGTTCTGTGCTTTAATTTTCGAATCCATATTGTAAAAAATTTAATTGGTTGTAATTGGTAATTTTTTAAAGTTTCAACTGTTAAGTTTAGAAATACGAAGTGTTATTATTGTACATACAAATTTAGAAACTTTTTACTTTTCCTGGCAATATGTATATGCTTTTTAATTTTTGGATGTATTATTATAAGGTATTGGTTAGAAGCAAATTTAGTGACATAAAACTTGCTTTAACTTAGTCCAAACAAAGATAACACTTGTATTTTATTCATGAATTAATTGACTGTTGTGATTGGAAGAAGAAATTTAAATATAAATTTATTTAATTGGCTACCACAGAGGGTGTGATGGATTTGAAAAAAAATGGTTCACATGTGATAGCTTGTCTAATTATTTCATTATACATCATACAAACATGAGAATATATTTTTGTATAATTGTTTAAATGAGAATTTTCCTCATGTTTGTTGTTATGTTATCATTGATCACATGCACACGCATGAGCGTGCTAGTTGTTCTGGTAGTATGTAGTATGCACTGTGCAGCCTGCGAGTGTAGAGAGTGCCCTGTCCTCCCCCTTGGCTGCACTGGCGCAGGTGTCGCAACAGCTAGATGCGCGTGATGCCGCCTCCCTTGCCATGCCTGGATGGGACCTCCAACAGCTAGCCCTCTATCTCTTGGTTAGTAATCTTATTTTTTTAGTTCTCTTGTATTAGCATTTTTGGCTTTTATCTAACTGTATCATCTATTTGTAAAATCATCCAGGCAAACAATTCTTTTTACTGGAAGCTAATGCAACTGGAATTAGAAATAATAAACTCAGCAAGTACTATTAGAGTTATAAATAAGTGCCTAAAATATATAAACTAAAGGTGTGCAACTTGTAACTTTCCTTTCTTTTTTTTAAGAAATTATTACTTACGTTATGCGTTTAGGGCTTTCTATAAAACGATTACTTATCACATAACAAAAGCCCACCTTTATTAATTCGTGCAAGTAACTATTATCAAACGGATGAATTGTTTAATAAACATTTTTATTGTTTATCAGAAATTATACACCATAACCAATTATCGTTGTAAATCAATTTATAAGACTTAATTGATATTTTATCAGAAGGTATTCAGTAACCTAGAAATTTTTAATTTTGAGAGTTATAATAACCACTTCCTTCCACCTGCACTACAGCTAACCAAGAAATAATCAAATAACTGTAGCAAAATTCGAAATTGATTCTAACATTTCCAGAAGATGGAGCGACAAGGGAAGCAGCTAGAGCAAGCTGTGCGCGAACGAGAAAGGCACAGTATAGCAAGAAAGTGGACTCGACGTGAAGAAGCCGACTTCTTTAGGGTTGTGTCCTCTTATGGCGTCAATTACTATCGCAAAAAGAAAGCCTATGATTGGACCAAATTTAAACAATTGGCTAAATTGGATAAGAAAAACGATGATGAAATTACCGATTATTATAAGAGTTTTGTGGTCATGTGTAAAAGGCAGACAGGTGTTAAAATTGATGAGGACAGCTATGATACTACCATCGAACACATCAGCGAAGAAAAAGCCAGGAGAACTCTGGAACGACTCGAGTTGTTGTCAAGAATACGTGAAGAAATTGTTACACATCCTAAATTAGATGACCGGTTAAAAGTTTGTGCTACTTCTGCCGATATGCCTGAATGGTGGCTGCCAGGAAAACACGATAAAGACCTTTTATTAGGTGTTGCTAAGTAAGTATATTTTTTATTTAATTTTTAAGTATTCCAAAATTGATAAAATTCTAGTCATAAATTAATGTATACAGTGGTCATAAAAATATATAATTCTTAAAAGGTAATAAAACACAAAAAAAATGTGGTCAAGCACCAAGAAATATAAATTTTATTTCATCAAAATAAAATTAAAGTGTAATCCTGCCTAATATCTATGCATTGTTTATAATGGCTATAGCAGAGCAACTAAAGCCATTTGAGTCCTAATTTCTTAAATAAGAGGGGGCACAACTCTTGTAATAACAGTTTAGTTTTATGTATTTATATTACTCCTAACAAAGAGTTTCTGTTTCATGAGTTATCTTTTACAATAACATTTATATTTGTTTTGAGTTCTTGATGTGGATTAGTTTTTTCCATTCTGAATAAAATTTATCATCGGTGTATATTAATTCACATGTTTGTTAACTGTTTTAATCTTTTTGTGGCATAAAAGTTTATACAGAATACTGTAAATGAGAACCACCATCATTTTATGAAATACCTAGACATTTTAATGTAACAGGTATTCTTACTGGAAACGTAAACATGCTTATAGTATCTTCTTTGATTTTACATAATTTCGATAATATATTCACAAAAATTTCAATTATAACATTTCTATATTGGCAGTTATAAAATACATAGTAATTAAAATGGTAGCGTTTTTTGTTGGGATCCTTGAATTTTATTATTAACAGTTTAACTAAAACGGTAAAATATTTTCTTTTTATTAGTACGTTGTTAATTTGTTGATTTTTGTTTAACTTTTCTAATGGCAACTTTATTCTAACAGGCATGGATTGGGTCGAACGGATTACTATATTCTAAATGATCCAGAACTCTGCTTTCAAGAAATTTTGCGTAAAAAAGTTACAAATACCACATCTGAATCACCAGAAAGTAAGGAAGCTATAAAACTGGAAAGCCATGAGGACATTCTTAAGTTTGACAAAAATGAAATTTTGGTGAAGCTCGAAAAGGGCGAAGGAACCCTTAAAATAGAGAAGGTCAGTGTTAAAAAAGAAACTCCTGAAGATAAAGAAAGGGACAAAAAGAAGGAAGAAAACACTAAAATTGAGTTAACCCTTGTCAAAACTGAAGGTGTAGAAGAACCGCAAGATGCAAGCATTAAAGAGGAAATTAAAACTGAAACAATACCGAAAGTGGAAAGTGAAGAGAAAGAGGAAACAACACCACCCGTGGTGGATAATACTACACCTGTCGAAAAGAAGGAAGTGGTAACAGAACCTTCTGAAGAAGTAAAGGAAGCAGCACCACAAGATGAAATTACACAGTCCGAAAAATGTGCAGAAGAAGAAAAAATAACAACACACAAAGATGAACCAGTTGAAGGGGCATCAGTAGATACTAAAAGTAAACAGGAAGAAGTAACACCCGAAGAAAAGGAAAAACCATTGGAAAAGTTTGCCAAGAAAGAAGTGGAAGATGAAACTGATTTATGTGCAAAACAGGCTGCTGAGCTTAAGGCAATGTTCCCTGATTTAGAAGTAATACAACCTCTTTCGAGATTATCACAAGTGGACACTTTTGTATTGCGAGACAAGCAAGGTACAGGAGCTTTAGATTTCAGTGAGACTACAGTGGCTCAATTATTTAACAATGCTGTAAAATGGCCAAGAGAATATGCAATTCAAGTGAGGCTGCAACATATCGTCTATGCAATTGAAACAAAAGAATGGCCAGCTTCAAAGAGTTTCTCTGCTTATGCAAATGGAATTGGAAGTGAATTTGACATACCCATTCATGAAATTCCAAATGACCCCCCTAAGCGGGAAACATCAACTCCGATGTCCATTGGAGATTCGGAAATCATCACTATTACAACTGATAGTTTACACCGAAGTAGTGCCAATAAGAAACGTAAAAGGCATATTGCAATTGACGTGGAGACTGAAAGAGCCAAGCTGCACGCATTGCTTAATAGCAGCCATGGCGGTTTGCCTAATCCATTACCGAAACCTGGAACTTCTTGGGATAACGATGATTCTGAAGATTCAAGGCGATCTACTCCTGTGACGCAACCACTTCAACCACCACCAGCTCATCAGCAGCAAACCAGCAGGCTTTTAAGTATGCCATATGAACTGAAGTACCATGCTCCAAAAACTATCGGGCAGACTTCCGTCATACCAGGTACCAGCAGCACCTTGACACCAATCGATCTTAGTTCAGGGTAAGCTGTTTAAAAATTGTGTTAGATAAAAGCAATTTTTATTGGAAATTCTGTACCATACACATTTGCAGACTACCAAAAATGAACACTCCTGACATTCCAAAAGTTGCAAGTCATGAGGTTCAAGGTGAAGTACATGACTTTTCATTGAAAAAACAATCGTGTCCCTTGAAGACTGGTGGAAACAAATTAGATGACACACTCTCCAAACTTATGAAACGCAAGAATTGTGTAAGTATATACTCCATTAGTATTATTATCAAGGTTGGCAGCTTTTTAAACAAGATTTTTTTAACTGGTTGAATAACCATTCAACTTTCAATCTTTAAAACTATAAATTATAACAAACTGTAAACACTTTCCTGAATGATGGTTGAATACAAAACTCCTGTAATAAATTGCAACATCAAAAGACTACAAATTTGAAATAGTTTTGAGAGATATATAAATAATATTAATGCAGTATATATAGAAATAGTATATTATATACCTAGGTTGAGAAGTGAGCTATTATTTACCGAGAAATTTTATATCCTGAGGCGCGTAGCGCCGAAGGATATAATTTTCGAGGTAAATAATTGCCTTCTCAACCGAAGTATATATAGTATTTTTTTTTACTACTAATAGCCGAACTAACACCAACAGATCTTATTTTTATTTTAAAATTAGCCATTTCCCCTATTATTCAAACATATCGAAATATTAAGTAGCCTGGGGCTCGGTTATCAAGGCAACGAATAAAACAATTGAAACTGATGGGTTCCAATGAACGTCATTATTCTAAAATAATTGGAAGGTTTTAAGTAAAAGTATTACAATAAAATATTAAAATATGGCTGAGAATCTTAACGAACAAAGCGACAGTGATTTAGAAATGGAAAATTGTACTCCGCCTGAGCTTCGAGAGGCAGCGGCTAGTGATTTTCATATTTTTTGATAATTTTCATTATCTTTATTAACCTAGGTAAATAATGAATTATTATTATTTACCTAGGTTAATAATGAACTACTTCTCATTACACAAATGAGGTAAACAATAAGGTTTTCTCATGTTAGTAGTAAAAAAAATAAATTTCACTAGAGTACAAGAACTTCAAGGGTAAATACACCACATCCGTGTTGGTCATCTTTCAGTACTCAAAAAAAAAAATATTAATACAACTCCATACATATGTAGAAATCTCAAGTAAAAGACTGTAGAGCAGTAATAATAAACCACATAAATAATAAACAAGAAATACTAGCCTCTCATATTTCACTGTCTCATCTTTCACTAATAACAATCCCACTTATATACATTTCAACATCTTATTTGTAGTAGGTTTTATAAAGGGTGACTAATTTAGTAGCAATTTGTATATTATAATATTCTATTCCTCAACATGGAATGCCTAAACTGAAACTGGAAAAGAAATGTTCTATCCCTGCTGAAGACAGTTAATTTAAATAATTTATTAGTAAAGCCTATAAAGTTTGTTCAGATCGTTATTAAACGAAAAATGGTGACACTAATGTTTTTTTTAAATTGTAACTTTTAATCCTGTATCAATGAAAACTAGATGTAATTTCATGAAGAAATGTTCATATGAATGTAGGTTCTATCTTTGTTAAGCAGTTATAGGATTTTTAAAATAATTTTCTCTTTGAACACTAATGAGTAATCATATTTTAAGAAAATCAAAACCATTTATTGTAACAAACAGAAAGCAACATTGAGACTACAGTAAATGTTCAAAAATTAGTCCATTCCCCTGAATAAACAACTGGCAATGACGAACTAAACTCTCTTGCACCCTTAATAAATTCCTATTATTTCTAATATGAGTTTCAGCATCTCGAATCCTGCAATAATTGATGATGATCATTTATTTCCATGGCATAAACAAGTTGCTTGAAGTGACCCCATAAATATAAATTGCAAGGTTTTAAGTCGGGCGATCTAGGTGGCCATGGTATAGGACCTCCGTTACCGATCCATTTATTTGGAAAATGAGTATGCAGCCATTCGGTCACTTGTCTTCCTCAGTTAAGCAGAGCCCCTTCATGCTGATACCACATATCTTGCATCAGGGGAAGTGGAACGTCCTGCAGACGATCAAAAAATGTGGTGCTCCAAAAGTTATGGTACCTCTCTGCATTTAAAGTTCCATCAAATATATTTACAAATAGAGTTCTGTTAAATAAACCACCGCAAACATTTACACTAAATCTGTGCTGGAAATTACGCGTTCTGGGCGCATGTGGATTGTCCAGAGACCAAATATGGTCATTGTGGAAATTATTAATACCGTCTCTTGAGAAATGGGATTCATCTGACCATAGAATTTTTGAATCAAAGTTGTTATCTCGAGCATGCTGTTGCAAAATCCAGTGACCAAAATTTAATCACTGTTGAGCATCTCCGTGATGCAACCCTTGTACACTTTGTCGATGATAAGGGTGCAGCCTCTCGCGATTTAGTGCTCGTCACACAAAACTTTGTGATAGCCCTAAATTTCGTGCTTTGCGTCTGGTACTACTTTCCGGTTGTTCAATTACAGCATTCATAACATTTTCAAGATCTTCAATATTTATATCCTGCATGCGAATGGACCTAAGAGAAACAGCAGTACCAGTTATGCGAAGTCTTCTAAAGACTGTACTGAATATGGAATGTGCCGGTTGACGTCTATTAGGAAATCTGTTTGGATATTGTCTTGCTGCATTACGAGTGTTTCCATTACAAAATCCATAAATAAAAACAATGTCCATATATAATCATGCGTTTCCCGTGCTTACAGCTTATATGTGAAGAGAATTAAAAAGCAAAACTTTAATTTAAAATTTTTATTATTAAGGCAAAATAAGATCGAACAAATCCAAAATTTCAAAAATGAAAACTGCAAATAAAATATTATTCTTATATAGGTAAAAAATGTGCAAATTTACTTTGGGAGCGAAAATTGCGAAAATTTTTAACGCCACTATAGTTTCTTTGTATGATAGTCCTGAAAGCACGGAATAAGACATACTGGAATGTCACATTGCTCACACTGGTATGAGGTATTTTTCCTTTTCTTCTTGCTGCACACTACATACCTTCTATGTATTGGTTTCAGCATGCTTTGGCGAATGAGTAATGAAGTGTGTCCCAGAGAGGCTCGGAGGAGAGTATCCTTCAGCTCCCCTTCTGCTAGTGGTTCGTGGCTTCTCAACATGATATTCTGATAACTCTTTCACAAATTTTAGTTGAAATTCGGCAACCCCAATATTCGATCCTGATTTCATTTTATACAAAGCATATGGGCATTGAGCATGCTCATGTCCAGGAGGTGGAAAAATACTTTTTTATACCATTTGATGGTCTTTCTCACACTTTCAATGCTACTTTGAAGCATGTTACTCAGATCTACGGCCCCCATGTTTGAATTATAATCCACAACTAACGCTGGTTTGTGAATAACTTCGCCAGTTTTCAAATCTTTTTGTCAGTTGCAATTTTCTCTGCATTGTGACTTGATGCAAGTAAGCTAACTTCACGTTTGTCTTTGTCACCCCACCACGTTCTAACTTTTCTGTCATATCTGGCATGTACTTTCTATGTGCCTTCACTGTGCCGCAGGCATTAGTTTTCCTATCATATAAAACATTATAAAGGATGGGACTTGAATACCAGTTATCGAGATAGGGGGTATGTCCCGAGTCCAAATAATCTTGCATCAGAGTAAAAACAATGTTGCCCGAAATTCCAACTAGATGATAAAGTTCAGTATGGAACCCTTTCCACAGTCACATAAAACAAAAAATTTTACACTATGACTCTTGCCGATGGTATAAATTGTTTGAATGATAGTCGCCCTTTGAACAGCATCAAACTTTTGTCTATGCACAGATTTTGGAATGGATACAGAGTTGCTTTGTAACTTTCTTACAGATGACTTATTACTGATCTTATTTTATATAATTTATTGCCATTTGGGTCAGACTTGTCTGAGAAATGTACTGACAACAAAATTGACATGAAACGATCTCTAGAAAATATTTTACTGAAAAACGAAGTTGCTAGAAGGGTATCTTTTGTCCAATAATCAATAATTCTTTGTTTCCGTACAACAATGAAAGGGCCAGGAAGCAGTACATTTCGTTATTAGTGACATTTTACCATTTCTTATTACGCCTGTTATTATTATGTTTTTGACTGTGGTAAAGATTCGTTTGTTGTACGATCAGAGATATAAGGTCATCAGAAAAAAATAATTGGAAGCATTCTAAAATACCTTTCATTGTTTTTGCAACCTGAATTTGTGTTATCAAATGCATGAATTTTTGGTTGGTAGGCAGGATCCTGCTTCCATTTGAAATAATTTTCCCATTTGTTGACAATTCTTTTAGTTTTACCATTTCCTGCCTTACGCTTCCCGTTTTGCTTTGTACTATACTTAGAAAAACATTTAACATCACTGTTATCCGTTTCTGCATTTTCTTGACCATCCTGATCGTTTTCTAATTCGTCCATGGATTCAGAAACGACACTTTCATCACCTCTATCAACTTGATCTTGTTCTGCTGCATAATTATTATAACCTCCATTTTCGTTGCGATCCTTTAGGTTTTCTAATTCGTTCACTAATTCAGAACGGTTACTATCTTCACCACTACTACCTGGGTCCTTTTCTTCCCCGATGGAAATATTATCGATAAATTCCTCATCTGAACCACTTTCAAAGTCAAAATCGATATCAAAATTATCAACATCGTTGTCATTTTCATACAACAGTTTTTCAAGTTCTTTGTTAGTTAGATATTTATGACTCATTTTATTACTAACAAACAATACGATTATTTCTACCTGCCAACACTGCCAATAATTATTGCACTAACAACACAACTATTACTACTTCCCAACGCCGCCAAACTGGCAGTAAAATGACCTAAAACGTCTAAAACCACCGATGTTCGCGCTAAACCATTGTTAGACTGTGAAATTAATTACAATAACAAACGCAGACTACGACCAAACCAGCTGCACAGTAGAAGGTCAAAGCATCAGGGAACATGTTTGTGTGGCCGCAAACGGGCAAATCCCGTATAGAAGGCCTTCCTTGTTGTAAATATGCGTGTCCTGTGTATATGTCAGTCAACAATTTGCGCATTTCTGCGGCTGCCGTAATGAAAGGGTTAACAAAGAAAGATAGAACCTACATTCATAAGAACATTTCGTCATGAAATTACTTCTAGTTTCCATTGCCAAAGTTTGTAAAGAGGCTAATGAATCACTTGTACATAGTACATTTCTTGAAAATACTTCTAAACAAACCAGGTACCAACTTATTACACAGTTTGTTTGCAATATCTCAAACTTAAAATGTTATTGATCATCTACCATTTTTTATTTGTATGCAATTTTATCATTACACAAACTAAAATGAGTTTTACATTTCATGAAATGGTTCATTTAGACATGCTTTGCCTCACACAGGCCTCGACACTGTGCAAGCGGTACAAACGAGGATTACGACGTATACCGTCTTTGTTGTTTTAATATATTCCGAATAAAAAGACATAATTTTTATTGAAAAACTCGAGAAGTCTTAATTAATTAAATTAAATATTACTCCTAGAATTTTGTACTAAAATCCCTGGTACCTGTATAATTGGGTTTTGTTTTAACTGTTCTTTAAATTTGTGCCAAAAACATAATTGGAATGTGATGATTTCCAAAAATATAATAGTTGCATAATGTGTGTTTGAGTCAATCCAATGTTTTTGTTTTACAATTAATGTCCTCGAATAAATTTAGATAATACATCGAACATCTATTCACAGCAAAAAAATGCCTAGTCATCTTTTATTCTAACTTTACTACCTACAATTTTTTCAAATCAAATCTTTTGCATATGAATTTAGTTTTAGAATCATGAATTTCTTCCATAGCTAACTAGTTGCAGTAACCAGATGTTTTCTTGTTGCTACCAGCATCAATGGCGGACATTCAAAGTAATTTTAAAATGAGACCAAACTTGATTTTGACTACTAGTTTTATCGGGTGAAAAATAAAAAATGTTTTTTTTTGCCAACCCTGATTATTAAACATTCTAAATGCTGTTTGTTATTTTTATATCTTAATGTTTCAGCCAATCGAGGAACCTGTGGTTGGCAAAGAAAAGAAGAGGCGTAAATTAGATGAGATTGTACTTGGTTTATCAGCTGCTAAAGAGCAAATGCTGTTCCCTGAAACAACCAAAAAGGCAACAGTTACACCAAGTGTAACAGTTACCCCAACATCAGCACCTCTGACATCCTCCCACCATCAAAAACCATTCACTATAACTGTTACATCCATACCATCACCAGCTCCCCCGCCTAGAAGTTGTGCAACACCTAATCTTAAATCAAGTTTGCCCAGCAAAGATAGTTTCTCCAATTTTCTTGCCCAAGCTGAGCAACAGAACTTACTGCTGAAGAAGCAGCAACAACAACACAAGAGTTATGAAGCCATGATTGCTGATATTAATAAAGTAGCAGATTTTAGTTCTAAAGTAAATTCATACTCTCACGAAGCAAAAGTCAACAAATGGTTAGCCGAGCAGAATGCAGCATTAGCTGAACAACCATTGAATGCTGAGTATCTCGCACCAAGAAGAAGGCGACCACGGGTTGATCCGTCTCTTCTAGATTGGAAGAAATTGACAGGCAATGAAAATGTCTCTGTAATTCATCGGGTAACAAACAAAAAATTGACTGGACCTAAAGCACCTACCCTAAAGCGGCTCGGCCAATGGTTAATGGAAAATCCCATGTATGATATAGATCCAAAATGGGCAGAGTTAGTGAAAGAACGTGGGAACTTAAGCCATGACTTGCAGAAGAGATTTGGTAATTCTATGAAGAAAGGCACACCCGGAAGACCTCCCTTACTGTCAAGCCCCACAGGTTCAACTTCAAGTGTGAGCTCTGCAAACCTAGCAACATCATTAGCTTCAACATTGCCATTCCCATCATTAGCTGGGTCAGGATTATCGAGTCTTAACTCCAGTTTGCTTTCAGGATTGTCTGGCTTAGGTCAATTCGATTCCAAGAACTCCTTGTTTGATCCCAAAAACCCACTCTTTGATCCAAAAAATCCTTTATTTGACCCCAAAAACAATCCTTTGTTTGATCCTAAAAATCCCTTATTAATGCCGTTTGCTGCTGGAGTACCCAATATAAGTGCTTTAAATTCAATGGCAGGTTTAGGTAATTTGGGTAACATGAACTTGTTTGCCAATCTTGCTGGCTTGGGATTGCCCGGTTTGGGCATGGATCCGTCAGGGTTAAATACAGAAACTGCCAGCACCAGCAAAGCAAAAACTTCAACCAGTAGTAGTAGTGAGAGTAAGAGCAAACAACAAAAACCTACCGAAGCCCATAGTTCTAGTAAAACATCAGTATCATCATCTTCAGCTTCGCTACCGACGTCTTCTCCATTTCCATTCTTCTTTCCCAATCCTAGTCTGTTATACACACCTCTTGGTCTTGGTGGTCTTAACCCATTTGCATTACAACCTGGTATGTCTGCTGCATATGATACGTTGGCACAACAGTGTAATTTATTAAATGGCAATCTAAACCCGGCTGCATCACCGAACTCTTCTTCAAAGTCGGGTAAGCCTAACAACCGTATCCCTTCTGTTACGTCCACCACTACAGCAATAAGCCAATCGAAAGCTTCTAGATCTGGTCGTGATTCGCATCTTCAAAACCTTATACTCCCACCAGATACTCAGTTACTAGAAAGTATTTCAAAGGTTGCTGGAACTCTGGATGCTTCCCTGAAGCACAGCAAAGGAGATAGAAAAGATGACAAACAAAAGACTTTAGAGAGTCTTCGAGGAATGCTTCCCACAGACTTTAGTAGCCCGGAGAAACTTCGTAGCATGAAAGATCTACCTAGTTTTGCGGACTTTAATAAACTATTGGAGGCTACCCAAGTAAGTCCAGGACCTTCAAAAAAATCAAGAGACCATGAAATGAAGGAGGCTATAGAAAAACTTAGTAAGAGTAATGCGGAATTGCTAGCTAGAGCTATGGCTGAAGAGCAGCATAGAGCTACACCTTCTGGAAGCAACAAACGCCAACGAGAGTCCTTCCCATGTCCAGCAGAAAGTCCTGATAATTTGAACAAAGAAGAGGAAAATTCTTCGAAGCGCTTTAAAGAAGACGCTGAAAATTTGCCACAACAACCGCCAGTACCTCCAGTAGTAGCAATCCCTACAGGGGATGTAGACATAGAAGCTTTATTACCACCTTCTACGGTAGTTAAAACTGCAAGTTTGCCTCCTGAAAATGAAGAAACGTCTCCACCTGAAAATCCCCCAGAAGTTGTAATCTGTGAACCTCCACTTCCAGTGCAGGCTGACGAACCGCTGCAGCCGCAAAGTCAAGCTGAACCGGCTGATTCAACCGAGACAACTCCAAAGAAGGGTACAAAAAGAAGGGGTAAGCGTAGGTCGGGCGAGATCCCACTTGATCCAGAGACAGTTATTGAAAGGAAAAATCTGCGATCCAGTGCAAGTAGATCGGCTGCAGTAGCTGCCGCTAGAGCCGCAGCAGAGCAGGCGGCAGCGAAACAGCTGGAAGCTGAGAATGCACAAAAGAATCTAGAAGGTGATAGTGCATAATTTGTAGAAGCCAAATTGTAAACTGATCAAGAAATTTTTATTAAGTGTTTTACATTAAATTTACGTGGATATTATTGTAAAGTTCAACACACAAAAGTGGGTATTTGGTGAACTGTGATACATTTGAAGACTTGTTAAAAACACTTTTTGAGTGATTAATTACAAATAAAACAAATGCAAAAATGTATTTAAACATGAGTATTGCTGATGTCATTTTCTCAATGAACTGAACTATTACGCTTGATGACTATGTATTCCCATTCTAATGAATAATAATGGATTTAAGTATATAATTATGCTCTACATAGGTTAAATCATTGGATGACTTGTAATCAAATTGTAATTTAGGTAAATGATTACAAAAAATCGAGTAGACACAATTGATTATATCTAAATTTTTAACGTTTACGTAAGAATTTGGTAATGATTCCATTTTAATCATTATTAGCACATTTTAACTTTTCCTTTGTGTTTGAAGATAGGATTACCTGGAACCATTTTCAAGGAGTATTTTATTCTAACCTTTATTTTGCAACTTTACGGAATTCAAAATGTAAATGCTTCTTATTTTTTCGATTAACTAAAATCATTACCAAAATTTCAATGATATTTGTTATGGTTTGCATTTTAGATTTTGTATATATTTACGTATAGGCAAGGTGAACGTGGGAAATTTTTGAAAAAAGGTGTGAAGTGTGTATATACTTATCGTGTTTTTTATTCTTTTTTTTAATAATTTAAAACTGTATGTTACATAGTGGTATTGAGTCTGATAAAAATATTTATTTTAAGATTTTCATTTGTGTCCTGACTTTTACATATTTATTTGAATCTGCATTTATGTTGCTGGTGTTGTATCGCTGGTTACTAGATCTGTTGTCATCATATACGACATGTATACACGTATTATAATATAGCATGGTAGCTCTCTCATTTTATTGTTATAATGTTCATATAGGTAAATAAATGATATGAATGCACATTTGCTGTATAAATTCATTCTCATTTTATTTACAGAATTCTACTCGAGATGGATATTTGCGCCACTTAGGATTCCTATGATGGATATTTTTGGTTAAATCCTAATAGAAAGTCTCATGCTGCAATTCTGTTTCTGGGACAGTCATATATTTATTTACAGAGTGGGTCACATACCTTCTAGCACCTAGCAAACTAATTCTGGAACCTAACATTATTTTGCTTAAGCAACCCAGATGAATATTAGTCCTGTACGTAATAGATCAAGTTGCAGTGGTGTGAAAAAATCCTGAATCACTTGACCAATTGTGAAAGTTTTTTTAAAAATCTAAAACTTTATTTAAAATTTTTTTTATCCAATCGGTATACCACCCACACAGATATTCAAAAACAGTAATATAGTAAAACTAAGATCAGATTTATGCTGGGTAAGGAAAAACAACTTGAAATAAAACATTTGTTTAAAATTATGTACATTTTATTATTGCAATGTAAGTTACAACCTGCGCTACTACGAAATATACTGATTAATATTAGACTAATTTAATGCTTAATCAGTCGGCCCTTGTTGCTTGAGATCTAATTTGCATAGAATTTACGAGTTTTCCAAGCGCTTCCTTGAAGGTGCAGTGAAACCAGGAGTTGATTAAGGCTTCTGATTAAATCAATTTTCCTTTAGGGTTTTTTCTCAAAAATAATATACAGGGTCGCTAAATTGTATGGAAACGGTCAAATAATTCACTAATATAGCTTCTCACCATAATTTGGTCAGTTTTGTAGAATTAGGCTCCAATCAGTCGAACTGGTTCTTAACAAAACGTAGAGAGCTTATTTTTGGTTGATTTATCTTTACTTTTCCATACGGCGGCGTTTGGTAGAAGACGGGCTGCAACTTTGATGACATGTAAATCTCAAATAAATGTCCTAAATTCACTGCAGGGGTATATAGGGTGGTGAATTTTTCAGTTCATTGCCATCTCGGAAACGGAAAGAGATACGAGAGAAACATTGCGATTTTTTAAGACGATTGAGAATCTGAAAAGAAATCCTGGATATTTTGATTTGTTCTTGATTTATTACAAAATAAACTGATAATTGTGATTTTAGAAATAAATTATTATGTTACCTACCATTGACGCTATTTCAACCAAACTTGGTAACTGTACCTATGTTGTTGGTCACTGTGAGTTGAATGACAGTGACAAATTTTCTAGGCCTTCCTAGATTTCAAGCTCCGATAGTCAACTTTTTTATTTCTTATGGCCGCCATATTGATTTATTACATCATTAGATAGACCAAAAAATTAGCGATTGAAATTAGTCATCATCTACTTCATGGATTAGGTCTCCGGGCCTGTTCCGACTCCAGTCGCCATCTCGCTCTCGGTCTCCCTACATCTCGCCTTCCTTTCAAAAACTTTATTGAAATTTGAAAATGTGTAAATAATTTATAAAACAACTTAAAACATTTGAATATTTTTTTAATGGTCTAATGATGAATCGGATTTGTCATCAAAGTTTTATTTAATGTTCCCAATTTCGTAATTCTATCTCAAACGGTTCACTCGTTATTCCAATAAAACCATCTCGGTGATACACCTTTGAAGAACTGTATCTCTCTTCGGATGCATTTTTGGGCTCAGATTCATAGGTTTTTTTTTTCATTTTGACGAAAGGAATCGACACTTGAATTAATTTGATACCTTTTAAAAACACCCTGTACATTTACAATACGAAAGATACTTACTAATAATTTTAAACAGACATTAAATAATTCGTAATTCCTCATTATTTTTCATGCAGTCCGCATAATGTTCCACGAAAAAACTTTATCGTCTCGTTGCTGCGGCCGGTTTCATCATTTATTTTTTGTTTTTACTTGTCATTTTATTAATATTATTGATGGCACCTTCACTCATAAGTCGGGAAGTCGAAGAATTGTCACACTGCCTGGGGGTGATATATTTTTTTATGCCTACCACAACCCCAATATCTCGCAGGTACTCACCGGAAGGATAATGACTGCTACTATACCAGCTGGAACACTAAATGGAGGGTACATACTTGGCACTATGGCACTAAAATTAGCGTTTTGCAGTCTTCATCTTGTCCAATATTTTAAACCAACACGGAACATTTTTATATTGAAATAAATTTAAATCACGTCTATTTGTATAGAAAGCCGAAAACAACTAGGTCAACCTGACGCGGAGACAATACTATAACATCAAAATCATATCCTTTAAAAAAATAACTGGATATAATATTATATTTAATTTAAAAATTTTAGTAACTAGACACAATTGACATCAATGCTTTAGCCTTAACGTTCAAATTGTATAATCCTGACAACCACCATGTATATTTGACCTTTATATACACATATAAATATTTCGTATAGTTAATCAAATATTTTTGATCATATTATATAAAAACATTACATTCATACAAACTAAAGAAGAAAATTCCTTACCGCCCACTAAAAAAAATTACAAATACCCGTATATGTCTACAATGTAATATTAAGCTATTATAATTTTTCTGCTAAGACCATGAGCTTTTCTTCTTCATCACTAACATACATTCTGGTCAAATCTGACGCTATTGAAGTTGTTTCACAAATACTATGTTCAATATCATCTGTTTCTTGGAGCGTGCAACAGTCCATTTCAGTTTCTTGTACGTTGCTTACAGCTTGTAAAGACGGTATTACGCTCAGTTCTAGTAGTGGTGTACCACAAGGTATCATTTCCATTTCTGGTATGCTTATCGATAACTGATTTGTGCTGTGCAAAATACAGTCTTTAGTTATGTTATTTGTACTTAAAAAAAAAGAAAGACACAGAAGGGCGTTTGCTAGTTTAATTTTCTTAGATATACAGTGCTATCGAAAATGATTAAAAAGCACGTCACTTTGATTTAATACTATTGTTATCAACAATCAGATTTGTGTGCGAACCTGCTGATTATCAATAGCTACATCCCCCACGTACGTTCACATTTTGCCTGTCAACTCTCATATTTTTATTGCTTTCGTTGTGGTTGGTCCTTGTTTCTGTTCTTGTAATCCTACCATAATACAAATTTTTAATAGTTAATGGTCGTAATTAGTTACTATATTAGGTAATACTATCAAATTACAAGGTTTTGTTTCAGATAAGGATATCAAGTGTGTAATTTTCGGTAAACATCGTGTTCACATTACATTTATTTGGGAAGCCTATTATTGATCCAGAGAACGGGCCCAAAATGGTGGCAACTCTTGGCACGATCAATACCAAAAGTAATTCCCCAAGGAACAGGACGCACGAACATCATATTGTTCAACACTACCACGAAACAGGCAGCTCCTATAGACAAAAGTCTAAGGCTAGAGCATCTATGCTTATGGAAGACGCTGTACAGGATATTCAACATCGAGCGTGTATGCCACCTTTAAGATATGACATTTTTCAACGATGAAGCATAATTCCGTGTTAGTGGCTATGTAAACCCCCAAAACTATTGTACGTGTTCAACCGAAAATTTTTATACATATCAGGAGACCTGGCACACTCCCTTGAATTTGAACTGCGACCTATTATTTTTAAGAGCACCGGCCATGACGATCACGATGATGACTTCAGTTTGGGTTCTTCAAGTAAGATGGCGCAACAGCCCACACAGCAAGTGCAATATTGTATTTTCTAAGGGAATTTTTTGATGATAGAATAATAGGCGGAAAGCATAATCCACCGTGATCACCCGACTTGCCATCTCTAGACTTTTTTATGTTTGAACATCTTAAAAATGCTTTGTAAGCAAATCGATTTCACAGAGGAGTTACAGGAGACCATAGTGAATGCCGTGAATGAAATCACACCAAAACAGTTGACAGTCTTTTTGAAAATATGGAGCGCAGATTTAATATTTATTTATAGAGTGAAGGGTATTTCACGCAACCATTATAAGCAACAATCTTTGAAAATGTTTTAAACTGTGTTTAGTAAAGTAAGCAATTATTTTTAAGCAAAGATGTAACGGATAATGTTCTTCTATACCCTTCAAACTGTAATTAAATTGTGTTTTTACGTACACCTTAACTGGTGTAATATAACAACGTGCGCACAGCATAAATGTAGTTTACAAGAGAAGTCTTTAAAACTTTGAATGGTAATTACTTTTGAAAAAACATTTTTATTAACAAGCACGCCACTAATACCACGCTATTTGAAATACAAAGTGATTTTTTAAAAAGTCAATTGAAGTAGCTTAGGGATTGTCCCGTCTATATTAAGCTTTAGAATCTGACAATATGAAAATTGTAACAGAAAGAAAAAAATCTTGACGAAAAACCTGTAATTTACTTACCTTAATAAATTACAAATCAGTTGCAACTAAATACTTGTTCATTTTCACATTTTGT